>CAJUYH010001428.1:0-49179 GCA_910591685.1 Galerucella tenella | reverse complement strand
CGCAGGCATTCATCAGCCGCTCGAGCCAGAACTGGAATATCTTCCAGGAGCCGGAGCTTCTTGACGTGCCTGCACTCTTCCCCTCTTCGCACGGATCCCAGCCGTTTCAAGTCCAGGAAAGCCCTCCCCGCCTCAGCCTCGATCACATGGTGAAGAGGCCGAAGACCAAGGATCACCTCCATCGCAACAGTTGGTGTAGTTCTCATGCAGCCAGTTGCCACCAAACTGACCACCCTTTGAAGGCGTGCCAGTTGCGATCTAGCCGTGACCAAGGTTACCCTCGGCCACCAGACCAGAGCCGCATATGTGAGCATAGTCACTCTATAGAACCATATGATCGTTTTGGGGGTCAGTCCCCACCTCGGACCAATGGCTCTCCTACAGGCCCAATACGTGTTTGTCACCTTGCTTAGGCGACTATCAAAATGAGCCTTCCATGTCAGTGATTTATCAAGGATCACTCCTAGATACTTCACCTGTTCAACCACCGGCAGTGGTACTCCATCAAGATTTAGACCCTCAGGTCTTATACCTCTCTTTTTGGTGAAAGCAACTATCTCAGCCTTGGCAGGATTAACTGCAAGTCCGTGTTCGTTACACCACCCATGTACCCTATTCAGAGCCCTTTGCATGAGGTCCCTGAGAACGGTAATGTGCCTTCCAACAACAAGGACAACGATATCATCGGCATACCCAATCGGTAGAAAGCCCTCACCGTTTAAAAGGGTTATTAGCTCGTCAATGACTAGGTTCCACAATGTGGGCGAAAGAACACCCCCTTGCGGACATCCCCTAGCGACGATTACTTTTGCCACATGGTCTTTCCATGTGGCCTCTACTGTACGGTTGCACAACATGGCCCCAAGCCAGTGAGTGATCATTGGCTCTATTCCATGATTTGCCGCAACCCTACACATGGATCCTACAGGGGTGCTGTCAAACGCCCCTTGTATATCCAAGAAAGCTCCCAGGGCGATCATGCCATTTTCCAGCGCCGTCTCCACCTGAGTTACCAGTTGGTGTAAGGCACTATCAGTTGACTTGCCACACCTAAAAGCATGTTGGTTGTTGTGCAAAGGATACCTAAGCCCAACCTTTTCCTTTATGTATCGATCAGCCACCCTCTCCAGTGTTTTCAGCAGGATGTTAGGCTAATGGGTCTAAAGGATTTAGCCACCGTATATGTGGTACGACCCGGCTTGGGTATGAAGACGACTTTCACCTGCCTCCACTGTTCAGGGACATACCTGCGTGCCAAACAGGCCCGAAAGATATGCACCAGAATTGTGCCAACGGCCTCCCAGCCTTGTTGAAGCAAAGCCGGGAAGATTTGGTCTTTCCCCGGAGACTTGTATGGTCTGAATGACCGTATCGCCCAAGTACTCCGCTCGTGTGTGACTATTTTTTTTTGCTAGAAGATAGTCCTATTTACATGGTCGCTGTATACCTACATATCCCATGTCAGGACACTCCCGCTCGATTCCCTCACAACCGGGGAAGTGTGTCTCCAGTAGATGCTGCAAGGTATCCACCGCGGTTTCGGTGAAAACACCCGGTGCGGCTTCCATGCAGCCTAGAGCGCTGTTCGGTGATTTCGTTAAGATCCGGCGCAGCCTTGACATTTGAGGTACCGAGACGATATCCTCACAGAAGGCCCGCCAGGCATCTCTTCGAGCCAACCTGACCGCACTCTTGTACTCATTTCGTTTCTGGCGGTATTGCTCCCAATTCAGATCCGACTTTGTCTTCCTAGCCCTATTAAATAGGCGCCGGGTATGTTGCCGTAGCGAATCCAAAGACTTGTTCCACTATTTGTGGCCCTAACCCTCCTTCCTCGTTTTTTCGGCGCAGTTTTCTTCATAAGACGAGACAATAATCGAGCCCAGCTCCGCTATGGCCCAATCGATCTCATCATTGTTGCTAAAGTTCCTAGGAAAACCGCCAAGCCTCCTTGTGAGATCCAGTTTATACCATTCCCAGTTGGTAGTCTTGGGGTCCCTATACTTGATTGATTGTTCCTCAACAGCAACCCTGTAACTGAAACAAATGTAACTGTGATCCGACAATGACGGATCATCATTAACATGCCAGTCCTTTACCATACTTACAACGGTACTTGACGCAAGCGTCACATCCAGGACTTCAGCCCTAATCCTATTTCGGAATGTTGGTTTCGTCCCTCGGTTGAGTAGTTGCAGGTCAGTGGTACCTAGATAGTCAAGCAAAGACACTCCCCCGCTATTGACGCCTGTGCTGCCCCACATAGTGTGGTGCGCATTGGCATCACAGCCAATAAGAAGTGGCAGGTTCCTGACCATGCAGTATTCCACCGCCTTGCGAAACTCCTCAGTAGGTGGTAGTTCTGGTGAGTCATAAGGCAGGTAAGCAGAGCATACCACTAAGCTATGCCTAGTACCATTCCTGCCCAGGACGTCTACTCTCACTGCTACTATGTCCCTGAAACAAAGTTCCTTTATTAGTATTGCACTTACACTGGAGTGCGTAGACATGCAAACTCTGGGATTAGGTTCACCCACTGCATAGAATAAGCTACGCCCGGGTGTGCCTAAGCCTCGCACATGACCTTTACACACCCATGGTTCTTGTATGAGGCATATGCCTGTCTGCAGCTTTGCCATCCTCTGCGCGAATACTCCTGCAGCGGCACGGCAATGCTGCAAATTAATCTGTATAAATTTCAAGGCCCCTTCAACAGACATCGAAAATCTATAGAGGTACCTCCTTACCCATTGTTAAATTACTCCGGGGTAGTCTCCGTAGTTCCCGAGAAGATAATTTTAACCTTCCCGAGCCCATACCGGATTTCCCCCTTCGTAAGGTTGAGTGCCCCCACCGATCGAGGATCGAGCCCCAATACAATGTTCTGCCTCAAAGAGGCAGCATCCTATCGGGAGGCCCGAATCACCCACCCTTCAGTCCTCAGGGTCGGATTACCAATCCGGATCCTTCTGAGGACCTCTTGGGGAGGAGACTCGATCGGCGCTGGCACCCATACCATTGCCTTCTTGAGTAGTTCAAGGGCCGACTGCTCAATGATTTTGAGCGCCAGTCCCTCCTTCTTGATCTTACTAGCAGCCACTTTGAACCAAGCCAGAGAGCCCCCATCCGCACAGGTCACCATAACGGCTCCCCGAGCAAACGAGTGTTCCTCAAAACTTGGCACAAATGAGGCGCTAGTCTTGTACATGCAAATAGACTTGCGGTGCTTTTTCGGTCTTTCAGGTGATGGGGCAATTGTTCCCGGCATAGCCTGAGCCCTCACCGCTCCCATCATCTGAACGTCTCCATCTTGTTCGGGGGACCCGGTTTCAGGGCACCTCTCAGGAGCCTCTTTCGTAAGGGCCCTATATAGGTCGCCCATCTCCAGAGTCTCCACAGAGGTCCCTTCCTCCTGAGCCCTCCCCTCTTCTCTATCATTTGGTGAGTCCATATAGATCCCACGAGTAGCAAGGGAAATCTTGGTCCACCTCCGCAGAGCCCCGCATGCGGAGGTAAGGCTACCTACAATGGGGTTTCGCCCAGTTCCCCAAGGTGATGACCAGTAGATTATAACAATGGGAAGACAAAACAAAATTAAGTCACATCTGGACACGAAGCCCCGAGCAGAATAAGGTGCGAGGCTTATAAATGTCTCCACCATCATGGTGTTTATACAATTAGTCGCGTCATTATACGCGAAATAAGGCCTGAAAAAAAAAATTTCGGGCAGCACCGATCGGAATGCGATTTAACGATTTTCGGTTCGTCTTTTTCGAATGTGTCTGGAAAAACCTCGGAGAAGACATTCAGGTCCAGGTTGCGGTGCACTAGGTGCTCGGGGGATCGTTTTCAACGTCAAATTCTGCTTTAGCGACCCATAAAACTCCCCCACAATGATTTTTGGGTTGTTTTTGACACTCTTGTCAGGAAAATTCTCGGAGAGGACGTCTACGTCCAGGTTGGGGCGCACCAGGTGTGCGGGGGGTGTTCGCCGATGCCATATTTGAATTCAGCGACCCAAAAAACCCCCGGTCGCCAAGTGTTTTTCCTTCCCCGCACGAATTCTGGGAGTGTTCCACGGAGATGACGTTCGTCGGTGTTCCTGAGCCCCAGGTGGTCAGGGTGTCAATTTGAACATCATAATCGTGATCAGCGACCTCGAAAACCCCCGAGTACCCATTCTGGGCCAGTTCTGAACGGGCGTCTCAAAAAATGCATTTTTGGCTGCAACAATGCAATTTCTGATTTTGGACAAATGAAAACTAGGTAACTTTTTTACAAATAATTTTTGCAAGCGAATGCCGAAAACCGCATTCCGATCGGTGCTGCCCGAAGCGACTAAATTTTTTCCGCCACCAGTCAAATTTCAAACAAAAATTGGAAATAAATTCATATACGCACCACGAGATGCGTTTACCCCGTCGTCTGAATTACAAGTAGGTACACAGTCAGTTTTCGATATATTATTAACGTACTCGTTATGTCATCAGTCACTTTTGGTTGAGCGCGAATTTTAAACTAATAGCATTTTTATTCAAATGATTCAAACCTGATAGGTAATTTCAAGCAGCAAATATGTTAAAGACAATCTCCCGGGTATACAAAATTACGTTACGCAAGTTTTTGTTGAACTATTATCCCTTAATTCTTAAAATATTTAAATTTGTCCATTATTGACCTAGGTTGATGATAGAAAAGTATTATTAACCACTAATAGAAAAATTCAGCTTCTCAGAAGCAATAATTGTCAACTTCACAGCTAGTAGTGGAAAATATATTTTTTCACTACTCACATGCAGAACCTTGTTCAGTCTTTGAGCTAGGAGTACAGATGTTGATAGTAACTCCCAATGACTCTCAATATAGTCTTTCCTTACCAGCAATCACTTAATTACAGTATCCCGTAACGTCCACCGCATTGGTTACAATGCAAGAATATTTTACGTGTCGGTGACGTTACATATAGTGGGAAATCACAACTCAGTGGTAGCTTATGATTGTTTGAATTGGTTTTGGAGTCCTTGCATAATTTATTTCAATAATGATTTTTGGATGATTCTAAAATCGACAGACAATATGAATATTAATAGATATTAACACACTTCCTTAATATACTCGTATTATCAGGCCTGTTTATCACGAGCTCAGCTGTCTCTATAATGGCATCATTTGATATCCTAACAACCAATGTATTACTATTTTCCAGGTCAATCGTATCCACTCTTCACTTTATTCACTGAAGACGGGGATGAACAGCTCTATGTTACTCTTGGTAGTGAAGTCAGCCTTTTTTATGAAGACAACGAAGAACTTCCTGAGGAGAATAATTTAATAAATTTTGGAGTTGCGGTGGATGATGCACAGTAAGTGAAATTAAAGTTACAATAACATTTACCAATAAAACTCTCTTGTCTACTGAATCGTCCTAGCGTTATTAAACAATGTATGTAGTGTCATGAAAGGCCAAATACATAAAAGAGAAAAATATAATAATTCAACTCTAGTAGGTATTAAAAGTTCATATTATAATTTATACTCGGCTTGGCATCGTTATGAGAATATAATGGCTTTGTTAGTTTAGTTGTTAATCTATTTTTTCGTAGTGATTCTAACAAGGATTTAAACTTTGGCAGCTAGGACTCTGAAATAACAATAGGATTCTTCCAAATTTGTTTTTGCTCATGCGAGTATTAGGGGAAATCTGAAACAACGCAACTGCTCTCATGGAACACCTAGAATGTAGTACTAGTTGAATTTGTAACAGCTCATCAAAACGCAACACTTGTTTTCATGCGCACTTAGCTCAGGCAGACATTTGTTTACCCAACTCTACTGTTGAAAAAATATGGGTTACTCAAGTACGAACGTACTGTCTCCGACACACATGATTTTTAAAGTGCTCCAGAGCACCCTACGATATATGTGAAATATGTTCAGTTGCATGGATAATACCTCATTTTGAGCATTATTCAAAGTTTTAAACATATCAGAATACACCAAGTACCTTTCCGCTTGCGTCTAATTCACATTTCCTGGCATATACAAATACTCTTGCAATAGTTTTCAAACCGTTTGCGTTTAACGTTGCAACTGCTTACTAACAGTCACCTAACTGTCACGGATTGTTGTTGAAACGCTGAAATGCACCTGCGCATGCTCGTAAATACCACGGATTATTTTGGAATCCTATTGTAACGAGCCTAATACTATACAAGGTGAGTCATGAGGAACTTTACATACTTCTACTATATGTAGAGACCATCTTTATCGGACAGGATACCTTATAGGCAATGTGCATTTTGTTTCTCTTCGGGTCACGGGATTTCACAGTGATCCTGAGATCCTCGCTTTGTTTAGGTCTGTCATTTGAATATGATCCGACACTTGCCAGGCTTCTTCTCGCCTTTTCTTTGTATATTGTTGGTAATAATACATTAGTGGCGGCATCTGCCACTTTAATTTCGAATGGAATGCTCTCTACATCACTTTCATCGCTACTTATCTTCAAATAGCTTAGAAGCTTGTAATAATACATAAAGTGCACCAAAACGTGAAAAACATCTACTGACAGATGGCTATGGTATTGTTATGGTAGCTGTGATATTGAAAGATAAATTAATTATAATAATTTCATTTCATAAAATGTTGAATCGTGATGGGACAAGTCAAAATATTGGTGGAATAATTATTAAACCAAACATACCTCTAGAAAATTCTCTCTGGCTAGAAGCTGATATTTTGCCTTCAATTAAACTTTCGCTAGAAATATACTTGTGCCTTTTCGAGCAAATAATTAATAAATAAATAAATAAGTGGTTCCTGGCCCGTATACTCATATCCCAGTTCCTTTTATTGCTTCTTAGGTCATCTGTGTATTATTAAATTCAAGAAAACATTTTTTGTATTCTGTGTAAAAAATTTATTTAAAATTGCAAAGCGCTTTCGGCTATTAGGCCATCATCAGTGCCATACCTGCAAGTAAGCAATAATCGTTGGAAATATTTAAAAAGAAATTAGTAAAGAATTACTTACTCGTCAGATATGAAACAAGAAACCCAGTCAAATGTCTACAACACATTAACGTCACTGTTAAAATTACATTGAATTTAATTTTTTTTTTCAAATTATCCCCTGATTGGGGTTAAACTGTCTTCATATTAACATTTTTAATTTCAATTAAATTCTTCAGCCACTACACGAACACGTGTTAGTAGACCGGAAGACGAAGTGACACTACTTCAATTTAAAACTAACAAATGACAATTCAAGTGGACACAGAACTCAAGCTATCCAAGATGACCATAAAAGTAAAATTATTGTAAAAAAATTTTATCTGGTAATGTCCCAATACCAAATATGTGAATTTCCTAAATAAATTATAAATAAATTTGATATATTGAGGTCTAATGAGAACCCATCAAATCATAAGATGCCGAAAAAGATTAAGGGTCTAATGAGAACCCATTGCTAAATCTAATTTAAAATAGAAAACTCACAAATAGGTCAAGAGAGATTCCAAAAGCAAAAAAATTTAATTTGAAAATTATAAAATATTTGTGTAAATCAATGGAAGTAATTATCCGAGCATAATTTCAAATAACAAACTTTAATGAATGAAAATTGTAATCTGGTAGCCCCTCAAAACCAAAAATCAGTCATCTAAACAAAGAAAACAGATTTGATTTTAAATTCTAATGAGAGTCCAGAAATATCTAAAAAAAAACAAATACTAATCATGAATTTAAAAATTATGGAACTATGGTATGGTATCAATCTGATATTGTTGTTGATGAATATGAAAATCATCATAGAGAGAACTATTTAATCTATTAAACGTCTATGCAAAGGAACAAAAGATCTAGTTAATTGTATTCTTTTTTATATTTTCTTGGGAAATTAAACCACAATATTTTTGAATTCTTTATTTCAACGTTTCGGTAGCGTTCCAGCTACCGTTGTCAAGAAAAAATAAGTAAAAATTAATTTTTTTATCCCTAACTGACACAACAGAAAAAATTTGACAACTAGAAATAAAGAATTCAAAAATATTGTGGTTTAATTTCCCAAGAAAATATAAAAAAGAATGAATAATATACCACAAGGAACATACAGAAGCTATTTAATTGTACTTGCTTATTCGAACAAAGAACATTGTTTTGCAATTCCTTATTAATTTGTAAATCTTCAAGAAAATCCAACCTGTTGAAATTTTTAGAATTAACTTTTTTTTTAAATTATTGAATTACGATTAGGACTAAAATTATGTTTATTAAATTTTAAATGATGACCAAAAGCTGAATCATCACATCTACTCAAATGTTCACCTATTCGAACTTTTAAAGGTCTACAAGTTCTACCTATATATGAAGCTTCACAATCATTACATTCAAGTTTGTAAATACCACTTTTTGATAATTTATTAATTTTATCTTTTGAATTAACCAAATGTTTACTCAAATTATCAGTGTTCTTAAAAGAAATCGTTGTATCTATTAATTTATTATTAAACAATTTTGAAACTTTTTGAGAGATGTTTTCATTTAGAAAAGGTAAAGCTAAATATCTAAAAGATTTTTTTTCAGAAGGATAAGTCAAGTTTTGTTCTCTTCTGTTTTTGATTTTCTGAATTAACCTATTAATTATGTTAGGATTATAACCATTATTACAAGCAATCTGTTTGATAATATTCAACTCATTATTATAGTTCAAGTGTGAAAGTGGGACATTAAGAAGTCTATGAATGTAACAATAAAAAGCTGCCATTTTATGTTGATGAGGGTGATTTGAAAAAGATGGAATGACATGGTCTGTTTGTGTAGGTTTCCTATATATGCTATATTCTAATTTATCTGATTTGCTAATGGTGAGGTCTAAAAAATTTATTTTACTTTCGGATTCAATCTCTAAAGTGAAAGTGATATTGGGATGAATTAATCATTAAATGGCATTATTTCCAAGTCTTCTTAATGATATTTGTATCCCATTCCTTTTTGTTGCATGATTCCGAATCGAATTTCTTTGAAAAGTTGTATTTTTCTATCATACTATTTTGTGGCCTGGGACAATACGGAAGTATTAAACTATTATCTCTGAAGTCTATTCATCATTCCATTAGTCTCCTATCAAAAGTGGCGAATAAAAATATTGGTTGAAGATTCCGTGATCAATTCATACATACAATACATGCATTGTACAATAATATCATCAAGCAATGATACAGGTGAAGCTAATAGAAGAGTGGAAAACAAACAAACAATCGTGCTAAAAACAATTTCAGTCCATTTTGAATAACTGCGGTCCAATTCAACAAATACCGACAGCTGTTGTGTTAGGATTGGTAATTCATAACAAAGGAGTATAGAGTATAGCACTGCTGCTGTGTTAACAAAAGATTTCCGCCAGTCACTCTATTTGATCTGGAAATTATTATTTTGTTTGTTTTCGATAACCTGAAGTTATGAAGAGTTAGACTAATCTCAAATTTATTCATATCTGTAGAAAATCGACAACTAAATAATCAATGAAATTATTTTGGAGTTTTAAACTGCTAAAATGTATTGTCAAATTCTCTTGAGGTTCATTTTTGATGGAAATGAAGAACTTTTTTCGTACTGGAAATAGGATCCAGAGTCGTGCACATTGTACATTCCAGGGACGGTTTCTTAAGGATAGCGCTTGTTTGCTTATACATATCAGAAATGCTGTTAATAAAACGCGTTTGATGTTTTTTGACTGCATTTTACAAAAAGTATATAACAAATATGCATTTACACAGTCGATGTCCAGCATCTAATGAAATATATGTCCTATGACTGCACTTGTAATTGGCACATTTTTTATTATTTCACCAACACCACCTTTTTAGCATTGTAATAAGCTATCATTTGTGGCTCCCCCTACGTTCATCAGTTCCTTCACTATAGTACATAAGTGGTGCCAATATAATGGCCTCAGTTTTCTTCGGGGCATAAAACATCAATTTTATCTGGCTAGTTAAGCCATAGAGCGTCGACCCTCTTCCTCCTGTTTTTGAGGGAACAAATAACGAGGAAATTCTCTTTAGTTTTTTTTTCATGGTCCTTACGCACGTGATACTCCTCTTGTTAATATTTAACAATCAGCTTTATGGAAGTGAATCAATTGTAATAGCTCACTGCCATGCAAAGGTTTTCTTAGGCGAAACACATATATTGTGTCGGGACCTCCTCTACTCTTGTTCTTTCACAATTACTCCACCGGATCCCCTTTCAGAGTATTTTGAATGAGTCCTGATAATAAATTATTACGGAAATGGAGGACACGATCTTTATAAATGTTTGGTGATGAACGATCTTATGGTGATATTTCCCTATCTTGCCAAACCGTTTTACTGGAAATATAATAAACTTCGGTATCTCAAATGAATCATCCTATTCACTTTTTCTCAACATTCATTCTCAAATACTGAAACATTTTATGTAATGTTCCCACAAATTTGGAGTTATACATACATTTACATTATATCATCCGAAAATGAAATTACATCAAAAGCAATAAATAACCTTATTTAATTTGATTGATCTTCAATAAATTCCATAGTATTTAATATACTACTGTGAATGAAAGTTTTGAACGAATTTAGGTTTATTTATCTATATCAAGGCGTAAAAAACTGCAGCGACTGAAAACTGAAAATCTCAACTTCAAGGAAGTTGTAAAAGCTATCCTGGATTGATTTTAAGTGGTTGACGTCTTCGATTCTTTGTTGTCACTTAACTTAAAATATTTTCCGTGTGCTGCTAATAAGAAATGAATTATTTTCAGAAGCTTATCCAAAGTTATACAAAGCTATTCAAAAGCCTGTGGAACGATTTTGCATAACCTAGTGAAACTTGGGAACTGAATATTCAGGGCTGTGAAGTTCCCTACTAGTGATGACATATGACGTATTTGTCGATCATAACGTCTCAAGGTTACTGTGACCAATAATTTTAAATGGAACTTTGTGATAAGCGCCACCTCTTTTCAGAAGCATCGAATCAATTTAATGATACTAATCTTGTTTGTGTTTATGGCAGTTTCAATGGCTCATTAGTAAACATTAAAATTTAAACTCCATTCGAAATGATATCAATCTCAGATTGAAGAATCTACTTGGATAATTCCTCGAAGTTATTGTTTTAAAACGTCAATATATTCAGGTTCGGTGGCGTGAATCTTCAATTGAAGATGAGATAAATGGAGACCCAAGTCTTCATGATGAGATAGTTCAATAGTACTATGTAAATCTAGATTAAGTTGAGTATGATATATTCTAATTTTAGATCCATTGGCAGTTTTTAGTTACATTCTTTTTCCAGTTTTTCACCTATATCATTCATTGACATTTGAGGTATACGGGGGTGACTGAGTATAAAGAAATCTATACAGTGCTATTCACAAGCCCCCCCCCCTCGTACCTTTTGAACGGCTACACTTACATTAATAAAACTTGGAGGGTGAAAATAAAGTGTTTCAAACTTCTCAACTAATGGTAACAGGTGACGTAATAGTAATAGATGACGTCACAGTGCCAATAATTTCAAATAGGACCTTATGGCAAGTGATATCTCGTTTGAAAGGCATCGACATTGGCAATATAGCCATATTAATTTTGTTTGGGTATAATTTTGACGGATAAATTAAATAAATACCAAAATTATTGAAATTATTTTTTTAAATTCAATTAATCAAATATCAACAATGGATTCTTAAAGCAAGTGTTCGAAATGGGCTCCATCTACTTCCTGACAGTAATACATCCTATTAGTAAACTCTTGTCGTAGTCGTTCGAATGTGTCAGCTGAAATTGCATTGATTGCATATTTTTGATATAACTCACATACGAACAGAATAATTTAACATCTGATATTCACAAATTCCTTTATGGACCATGCCGAACATTTTATGAAAAACTATTTTTTTGTAGCAATAACAAAAAAAGTTTTCCATGTTGCCAACTCTTTCGAATATACTGTAATATATTTATGTAATAGGTCAGCGGTGCTCCCCCAAAATAACGCATGGAAAATCGAGGTAACCGATTACGAAGAGGTGACTGTAGGTGCATTGAATTATTTCAAATGTTTTGTCGTACGAGTGGTCAGTAATTTGTTATTAGCAAATAAATTGCAGAATAGAAAGAAGCTAACAAATAGATACCGAGAAAACATTTTCTCATATATTTTCGCACTTTTTAATTATTTTTTCCGTTAAAATGAATTACTTGAGAATTTTTGGAAGACTCTGGAAAAACATTGACTTCTGTGCTCTAAAAAAATACACTTCAATGTTTTCCTGAAGGGAGTGCAGAGTAAAGTGTAGCAACATACTTTTTTTGTGATGTCGTTTAATTATCATACCATGTGTGTACCATACATACATTAAATTTGGAAAGAAATGCATATGACATTAATATATTATAATAGATGTGTGTAGATACTTATCTATTTTAAATAACTATTATATCCAAATATCAATTGTTAGGCTAAAAGATTCTTGATAAGCGGTTAAAAGGATATAAAATCGCAACACGCGTCAATAAGTAAGAAACTCTTTTTCAGGTGCGGCGCCTGAAAACAGTCGACACAGAAACAGCGGGTGAATTGGTGAAAATTACAACTTTTCCAGTCGTAAATTTGACTTGGTAGGAAAAGTGATTTGAGGGATTTTTCGACCTTGGTCGCCCGTAGAAAGCATTTTTCTAATAAGTGTTCATTTTTGCTCAAAATATATAAAAATGTGTTTCCGGTATCTATTTGTTAGCTTCTTGTTATTTGGAAATTTACTGACCATTCGTACGCAAAAAAGTGACTGATTTTTTTTGCAATAACTCAATTCACCTACTGCAATGGGTTTCAGGCACCTCTTCGTGGTCGGTTACCTTGATCTTCTATGCATTATTCTAGGGATGCACCGTCGACCTATATACTGTGTATGTTTCTACCAAAAGATAAATACTCATTCATATCAGTCTATCACTGATTACTAGCTGATTAGCATTTCCCAATGTAAACCTACTTATTTTGTATATGTAGTTAACAAAAGACTTCGATCAGATTCAGGGAATCACCTAAGATATTTTGCTATTTTGTAGATAATATTTCAGTTATTTTCATAACCGTAGATATAAATATATTATCAGTAGTAATTCCCCTAGGGTCTTGATAATACCGAGATAATTTTGTCATAGAGAATGCTGAAAGCGTGTTGCTTGATAATAGCCCAAGGCCGCAGGCCGAGGGCTATTATCTATGAGCAACACGCTTGAAGGATTCTCTACGACAAAATTTGAGTATTTATCAAGACCCGAGGAGTATTCGATAAGATAATTTTTCACTTTGTAGATATCAAAAAATTGATTGCCAATCTGATGTTCAATAATTTTAAATACAAACTTCATCAATTTTAATCAAATAGTATTCATTTTTATTCAAAACTACAGTTGTGAAAAGTACAGTTGGTAAATTAATTGAATCGTTAGATGCAATACCTAATCTTCGCGACATTTTTAATCCAGTTGTCAGTTTGACGTTTAATTAATGTTTAATAAAAAGTAAACACCAAACTGAAAACACCACATGTAGGGTATTATCGCTGTAATACAGCGGTGATTGGATGAAATTTGACACATGACTTGGAATCAAGTAATTTGATTGGTTACTATATTCAGTAAAAAATTATCACACAAATAAAACCATTTTGATATACCTGATTTTCATTTCAGATGGCATAGAGTGGCTTTTAGTGTGAAAGGCGATTCTATAACAGCCATCATCGATTGTAACCAAACCATCACAAAGTCCCTATTAAGACCACCAAACTCGCAGCTCAGTATTTCTGGAATAATCAATTTGGGCTTCCAAATGGCCGATGAGAGATATTACAATGTAAGTTTTACTCTAGCTAAAATGTGTTACTCCGCATTCTTTTATAAAAAAACACTCGAATGATTTTTTTGTTTAAAAAAGTATAATTGAAATTTGGCCATTATCTGTAATATGTATGGTCTTGTGAACATTTTTAATTCATGATATTCCACTGAGGAAACATAAATCACTTATATGAATAACAAAATTATTCCTTTGTACTATTTACTGAAGATTTTAAAATATTTCTGAACTGATCTAGACACCAGCGTTTGATTGCAAATAATTAAAATCCTAACGTGGATCAATTTTCCTCTTAGTGTAAGATGGGCGGTGCAATAGGCCTGTTGTGGTCACTTCAATGATTCTTTTGATGCCTGATGATATCCAGGAAGGACCAGGAGAACCAGATCGACTGAATGTATAACAAGAAAATATTTTGGATGGTAATCGTTCCGATCCTATAGAGGCACCATTACCAATAGCACAGATAAATATAAATAACCTGGAGTAGAAGATAAAAATATATTGTGTGGGAAGATATGAAAGGAGTATAGACGACGGTAGACGACGGAAGCTGAAAAATGAGGAATGAGTGGTTCGAAAGTGACTAGGAAGTAGCTATTGAATAATGAAGTCAAATAGGCTAAAAACACGACCAAAAATTTGAGGAGAAGCGAAAAAAAGGAAGTCATTCAGTGAGAAAGAAACAGATGAAAAATTGTAAATAATAACAACAAGTTTTATATACATTGTGTAACATCTTCATTAAATAAACTCATTATTGTTCATATTCATGAAGATGAAAAAATTCAAATCACATGCTCTGAAAAGAAAATTTTATTTCCACATTGAACACATCTGGTTGTCATGTTTGTATGCCAATCTTTTTGAGGAACTAGGTGATCGCGCTGGTATTACATATATCGAGGTTCTGCTGGAAATAATACCACTTACGACTTCGGTTAACATCAGAATAGTTCACGGAATTTTGCATAGCAATCATCGATTTTCATTCAAATTACCATTTCACCTATTATTGTCCATAATTAACCAGTTTTCACTGCTTACGGAAATTGGTATACAGAGAAAGTCTGTAGTTTGGAATAAATTCAATTCAATTAATATTTTTTTGAATGCTCGTAACCGCTGGTTAGTATTTCCAATCGCGATTTTTCACAAACGATAATAATGTTGTATGTATGTATTGGGGTGACATTCACTGAGACCTAGGATATCTATTGTGCCCCTTCACTTCCACTCAGCTCCTGAGGAAAGTCTCAGAGATTGGTAGCTTATTTGGTTCCAAGAATTTTAGGATATCTGCAGGCTTTAACTTGGGTTAATGTCCCTATTCTATCCAGTAATCTTCTAGGTGCTGTACCCCAAGAATTCTAAATTGCTGTGCAATTCGCAAGTATGTAGATGGAGGATTCTTTTTCCAAACGACAGAACCTACATTCTGCTCCCTTTCACTAGTTTGAGCTTTTTCAGCTCTTCCGTTAGGATCCCTGTTAAAATCATAAGTGCAGCTTCACTTTGACTTATGCATTCAGTTGATTACAGCAGGTTGTAGTCACCTAGAAGGGTCTTTGTTTGTCTAAGCCCTACCCTACCATTGGAAAGATATATCAAATGGTCATATCTTCCTTTTTTCGGCTTCACCCATTTTTTACAATATTACATTGGAGCTACTTCCGCAAAAGGGTTCCGGCCCCCAAAAGGGTATTTCAGTCCTCCTTTTTGCTGGTTCATCCGTTATTTCATTTCCTCCCATTCCAGTGTATCCTGGAATCCACACAAAGATATTGCTCCCACCCAGTTCCTTGAGTTTGCCAAGGAATTCCCACACCATTTTGGAACTGATTAGTACATTAATGGCTGCTTGACAATTCGACATTATGATAATCCTTCGCCTTCTATATCCTTTATCAATACTTTCTTATTGCGTGAGTTTCCGCATGGAAAATACTTGAGGTTTTTTCTAAGCTCTCAGAGTAACTGGTGTCTCAATTTAGAGATATGGCGTCATAATTGCTTTTGTTAAATGACAATACTGTCATTTTGATGTTATAACAATTAAGAAAAAGTCACAAAGTTAAAAAAACAAGTGATCAACACATTAATTTGACTATTTCAATTAAGCAAATGCCTATGATGTTGTTCAATGTTGACAATATCCTTAACGCGATCAAATCTCGTTTAGAACATTTCTTATGACTTATAACGGAATTAATATACACTCATTCCTTATATATGCGTCAACATTCAACGGCTTGATCTTTAAAACTTTGCTTTCCAAATACCCCGTGAAAATAAGTTTAAAGGATCGAGATATGGATATGGATATGGAAATGCGGTATCAAGTTACTCACGAACATTTCGTGCGAAATGGGAAGGCGCAATAAAAAGTCGCTATTCGGGACATTAGCATGTACAGGGTTAAGAAACAGATTAACCAATTACGCAACTGATTCTTCTCGCAAGAATAGACATCTTGCATTAGTGTGGAATTGGTTCGATTTCATGGCATTTTACCGTGAAATGCCGAATGTCAAAATTATTTTCGAAAATATTTATTTGGAACGTCTAAAACGTGGGGTGTGTCCATGGAGTCGATTTGATTGACGTGACAAAATCGGTGTTGAGGGAAAAAGATATTCTCATCAACATACCCATTTATATATTTAAAAAAGATAAATACTCGTTCTCGTTGTTTAAAATAAGACCAGCGAAGGATTTTTAAAAAGTCTGATAATCTTCCCAAAGTGGACTCGCTTTTTTTATTAACATGCATATTCAAATTTTTATTCTTATTTTATCGTTGATTATCATAACCATGTTATTTAGTGTTTAATTTCAGCCATATGGTCCTTTCTGACGGCCCTATCGATCACATGGCTTCTATAGATTTTTTCATAATAATAAGTTTTTATCATGATCACGTATTGGATGACTATAAATTAATTTATTTATGGTTTGGAATTATAGGTATTACAATTTCTACCTTGGACATTGAAGCAAACTGCTCAGACCAGCTTCTCTAAAAATTATCTTTCTGAACTACTTGAAGACATCCAATCCCTTAGGTATTGGACAAAATATGTGGTTCATTACAATTCCACCAGCAAACAGGCGAACACTTTAGTGCTTCGTATCCAAAGTTTTGTATAGGTCGAGGAGTAATGCAGTCTGCACCATCTCACCACATGCATTCCACTCATTTTTGTTTCTTCCTCCCAGTCTAGAATTCCTACCTGCTTTTGATGTTTCATCCTACAACCACCTCGGCATGGATTTCTCGTTATTTTCTTTCCTCATATTATGCTATTATATAATCTTCCAAGGTACTCTGTGAGGTTGTCTTATGGCAATTTGCACTACTTTTTTCATCTTTTGTGTCTTTATTCTGCCAACAATTTCTAGCTCACTCCAATGTTGCCTTAATTGTAGCTTCGTCTTTTTCTTACATCGCTCCTGTACTTTTTTATTGCCAAACATTTTTTCAATGAATTTTTCCCAGACATCCAACATTCCAGTTTCTCGCATACATATCGTTCATAATTCTTATATTATTTATTCTTAATTCCAATTCACGTGAAATGGTTTTGTCTCTGATGTTTGGCGTGATGAATGTAGATAACGATTTTATATCATTAAGGATGCTGAAAATAACAATACTATAAAAATGGACCCATGATATTTGAATTAAGTTTTTCAGGGTGACGTCCAAATGATCAAAATCATCCCAAGACCTGACGATGCTTATGAAATGTGCAGATCCTATACTCCAGACTGTATATATTCTGAAGATCATTTTGGTACCATGGTCTCGATCAATTTAAACAAGAGCGGGACAGAAAATTCCAGGTTTTATGGAGAACCATCAAGAGGCGATTCGTATGAAACAAGGGGTAAAGTACTACTGCTGCTCACCAATCACCGAAACAAGAGCGTTTATGTTTACCATAATTATCAAGCCCCCCGAAGGCAAAGCCTTAAAGCCCAAAAATATTGTTCAGTGATTTTCTTTCATATAATATATAACGCTTATTTCAAATAATTATAGTTTGTCCGAAAATAGATGTCAAAGAAATTTCACAAATCACTTTTAATATAACAATACTAGTATAGTGTAACTATTGTTAATGTGATGACCCATATTTTTAATCCCTTTGAAGGAAAAAGCCGCCCAATGACGTGCACAATTTTTTTTATAAATTCGAATATTGTGAAATAATGCTTTTCAAATATAATTCAAATTAATATAGTAGATTAGATTAAAATTAACCTGCATAAAATATGTAATAAAATTCAAGGTCATCACATTGACATTAGTTACACTATACCAAGTCAGTAAAACTTCAAGAACTCGAGAGGTGTAAGATATGAAATTTTTATTTTAGAAATGTATTGTGCCCTAAAATAGTATATACTCTTGTGAGTTTATCAAGTTTCACACTTGTTTTGGAAAATAAGATATACAATAAGGTGGAAGTCATTCCTGTTGTTGTTCCAATGGAAAATAGTACCGTCATCCCTTCCATCATCCATGCTGCGTGAAAAGTTATTTTGTATTTCACCTTCCAGAAAGAACCGATTCTGTTAGGGAAAACGTAATTAACGAAATATGCCCAGGCGACGATAACGAGACCATATACACTAGTCACGAGAACCTAGTACTAGAAATAACTATTTCCCAATTTCTCCACAATAATTTAAAAAATCAAATATGTATCAAAGGTGTATTTCAACAGCAGCACCAAAAAACACTAGACTTTATGACAATTTTAACTGGAAATATGGTTTTATTGAAAAATATATGTAAATAAACAATTTCAATGGAAGTATTGCGAAAAAGACAATCAAAGTGTACCTCAAAATGACAAAGAGACATAAAGTTGGATGTTATTATTCAATTTGCAATGTTCCTACGAATTTAAGAAGAATTCTCTTAGTAAAAATTTAATAGGTCAGGCTTTCACTTGATGAAGATCCATACTAAACGATGAAATAAAACACTTTGTTTAAATCCTAATTAAATTTGAACTAAGTTCAATATACATACATCTCGCTAACACAGTAACTTTGTCAAACGAGTACTTCTTAGTACCTACTTGAAATAGCGAGAAGCATATCTGAAATTTCATTACATCTTGGGCTCTAACGAAAATCGTCCAGTTCGATTTCACCAATGGAACGGATTTTTCTAGGAAAGAAAAACATTATTTCAGATAAGTAAATATTATAGACTAAGATCCCGGAGCCATTAGACATTACTTATTTTTGAATATATTGAACCATTGGTTCTAAATAGTGTCTCATACACATAATATGAGGGACACACTATAGACCTACATAGGTCATAGTGAAGAGGCTTCTAAAAGCACGTGAGCCCTATACTTATCTTATCTTATTTTGTGTCTATCAAAAAATTTGATTTTACGATGGTGAAGAAACTTGGCATCGCTTTGGCTTTGTTCCCTGTTCCATGCTTTCTTCTTGATGTTCCAGGATACGTGATTATGATTTTAGCAGAATCTATTTTATTGCCGTCAGGAATTGATACCCTGATAAGTTGATATTGGTTGCGTTCAGAAAACACAACTGTTGCAAAACCGTTGAGTGAATGTTATGTGAACGCATTTTGATCAGTGAGCGAAGCTCAACATGTTTGGTGAGCGGGCGTCATTTTTCTGAGCGGTCTTCAATTGCGCTCAGTGAGCGGTTCTATTATTAGTAAACAAAGATTATACTTCGTAGTGGTTATAAAGGGTGTCCCAGTCTAATTTATCCAAGCTATATCTCTTAAACAAATATATATTTTCGAATGGGAACAAAACTGATCTATCCCATTTTTAATACACTCCAATGTGGCGTAGAAAAAATCATCCCCTAAATATTCATCCCTCAGTTACAACCCCCAACTTTGAATTTTTAAATAGCACCCTGTACATTTTTTTATAATTTTGGATGTGGTCTTCCATCGTCTATTCAACAAATTTTTCAAAAATAAAATCGGTTCGTAAATAAACAAGAAAACATCAGTTTATTTTTCATTTGTGCTGAATTAATTAAAAAAACCTTAAAGCTTAAAGGAACTATTAAAATAAATGTAATAAAAGTTAACTAATTAATATTATTCACATTAGATTAACATTAGATATTCGAATTGTAGTCGACCTGCTGCAACACACATGATAGAATTGTGTCAGAAGATTTCTGGTACGTAGGTTAATCATGGTGGAATTGGCATTTTTTGATTTTTCACATTTTCACAAAAATATATCCATTGAAGATGAAACTTCAATTACACACAT
Source organism: Galerucella tenella (assembly GCA_910591685.1). Lineage (NCBI taxonomy): Eukaryota > Metazoa > Arthropoda > Insecta > Coleoptera > Chrysomelidae > Galerucella > Galerucella tenella. The sequence goes on along the minus strand of CAJUYH010001428.1, from coordinate 28,973 downwards.
GTTTCTATTATAATATTATACGTACCTCCACGAACTCGGTTTTGTGAATTTTTTGATATTCAAATTTTAAAAGACTATCTTTTGTTTTTTAAAATTTGAGCTTCGTATGCATTATTATCTTTCAAATACATATGTCAAAATTCACAACAAAATCTCTTATAATAAAGTCACAATATTTGAGAAACATTTGCGGCCATCTTACGTCTCGGACATCGCCCTTAATTCAGGTTGCCATGATTTGACCTGTCAGATCAACAATTATTATTTTTGACGTTTTGAATAAAAGTATTAGACCAGTAATAATCATACGTGTTATTATTGTGTATAACATTTCAATATGCCTTATTTACGTTCGCCTGAAGAATACGTTGATATGATACTGATTTATGTAGAATGCCTGAAAAATAAGAGAGTTTCTCGACAATTATATCAAGAAAGGTTTCCAAATCGAAACATTCCAAGTGAAGCCACGTTTAAGAATTTGGAACCTCACTTAGACAGGGACATTTTCCAAATAAAAACGAGCTGCAATTGAACGCACATTAAGATGTGACCAAAGTCTTATTAATGTGATAGCATATTTAAATTTTAATCCCAAGGTGTCTATTAGAACCCTCGCCAATGAAAGTGGTATTTCAAGAGGTACAGTTCATAGAATTTTAAGATATTTCAGTTTTTACAATAGACTCTTGTGAGTCGCAGTGGAGGGCCTTATAGACCCACTCACCACAAACCTACCATCCTTTTGAAGTGCACTTAGTACAAGGACGTCTTGATTTTATTGGTGGTGCGGTTAATTTAATGGCCGTGTTATGGGTCCTTACTTTTTTAACGGCACTCTAACAGGTGTTCGATATTTAGATTTTTTGGAAAACATACTTCCCGATTTGCTAGAAGATATTCCTCTTAAATTATGAAATCAAACAATTTTATTTTGTTAAATCTACATTATATTTAATCTTAAAGTTGTGACGCGTTTCGCTAACACAGTAGCTTTTTCAAACGAATGAAGGTATAATGAGAAATTTTCAATTTATACAGAGCCTTAATACTAAATTATACGGATATTTAACAATAAAATTATAATCTATTTACAAGGAAATGAAATGAATTTGTCTAAATATGGGATTAACTGAAGTATTTAACAAGTTTACCTGGAAACTCATTCACAACAATCCTACAGGAACATTTCTAGGTAAAAAGGTTTAATAAGGGAGAATTGTTAATATCAAGTTGGTCGTTAAGAAGATTATCTGAATATTTGTTTTTATTTATCTCTAGGGCTTCTAAAAGATTTAATTTGAAGGATTTAGGTTCTATATGCAAAATTTCAAAATTTGAATCGAAAGAGTGTTGGTTTGCTAATAAATGATTTGAATAGTTGGAATCTGATTTTTGGTTGTCATAACTACGTTTGTGTTCTGAGATTCTAGTTTTAAAATTCCTAAAAGTTCTACCTAAATAAATTTTATCACAGTCGTCATTACCACATTTTAATTTATAAACTCCTGATTTATTTAGTTTTGAAGATTTGGATTTGTTGTTTTTAATGAATTTGGATAAATTGTTGTCGGTTTTGAAGCAAATATTCAAGTCTAAAGTTTCTAAAAATGATTTTATTTTTAAGGATGGTATTCCAAAGTGAGTTAAGCTTTTAAATTGGTTATTTTTTTTTATCAGAAGTAAATACTTGTTCTAAAGTATGTTTTCGTATCTTTTTATTTATGATGTTGTCAATTAAATTTGGATCGTAATTATTATTAACCGCTATTTGTTTTATTATATTTAGTTCTTTATTGTAATTGTCAATATTCAATGGAACTCATTCTTTTTTTAATTTTTTGGGACTAGTTGTCAAATTTTTTCTGTTGTGTCAGTTAGGGATAAAAAATTACTTAATTTCTACTTATTTTTTCTTGACAACGGTAGCTGGAACGCTACCGAAACGTTGAAGTAAAGAATTTAAAAATATTGTGGTTTAATTTCCCAAAAAATTAAAAAAAGAATGAATAATATACCACAAGGAACATACAGAAGATATTCAATGGAACTGTTAAAAGTCTATGTATCATACTATTGAAAGCTGCTAATTTATGACTGATTGGGTGAACTGAACTATTATGAATTGTAATGTCTGTATGTGATGGTTTGTGAAATATAGAAAAGTCATGTCTATTATTTTTATTTGAAATTGTAAGATCTAGAAAGTTTATGGACTTATTTTGTTCAATTTCCACTGTGAATTTGATATTTTTATGTTTTGAGTTAAGGTAATGAAGTTATCTATTTGTCTCATAGTACCAGTGAAGCAAGCTAAAATGTCATCTACATATCGGTGCCAGAAAACAAATTTTTACTAAGGGGGTGTTTATGAATTATCTTTTCTATATTATCCATGAAAATTTCTGATAATAGGGGACTGAGAGGGTTGCCCATAATCAAACCCTCTTTACTGCTATAAACCTTTCCGTTGAAATGAAAATAATTTTGATTTAAGCAAACTCTTAATAAATTTATAATATCAGACTGAATTATGGGATTAGTATTATTGTAAGTGAGCAAGTTATCAACAAGAGTGATAGTTTCATCAGGAGGTATACTAGGGAATAGATTTGTTACATCGAAAGATATGAATTTAGACAAGTGAGTTAGTTTTATATCTTGAATATTATTAATTAGTTCTGTTGAGTTTTTAATTGAAAATTGAGGTTTAAATGAACAATATTTGGAAATTATATCTATTAGAAATTTTGAAATTTTAAATGACTGTGCTGTGAAAAAAGAAACAACCGGTCTAATTGGGTACACCCTTCTTTATGAAGTTTAATTAATGAATAGAGTTCAGGGTGTTGTGGATTTGGTTAAATATCCGTATAATTTAGTATTAAGGCACTGTATAAATTGAAAATTTCTCATTATACCTTCATTCGTTTGAAAAAGCTACTGTGTTAGCGAAACGCGTCACAACTTTAAGATTAAATATAATGTAGATTTAACAAAATAAAACTGTTTGATCTCATAATTTACTATGGATCTACATCAAGTAAAAGCCTCATCTATTCAAGATATTCCTCTTATTGAACGTCAAGAAATTTGGTGGCAACAAGACGGAGCTCCTCCACATAATGCGAGAATCGTTAGCTACTACCTACAAAATTGTTTCGATAGCCACTGGATAGCAAACGAATCTCAAGAAATTATGTGGGCGGCACGTTTTCCTGATTTATCACCTCTTGACTCTTTCTCTTGGGGAGTGATAAAAGATATTGTCTATCAATCAACCGCAAAATGTAGACGAATTAAAAGAAAATATAAGACAAGCAATTCGACAAATTACTACTTATGATTCGAAATGTGTGTTACAGCAGGTGGACTACAATTCGAACATTTAATGTTCATAATATTAATTAGTTAATTGTTATTTCTATTTATTTTTCCCATTTAATTTTCATTACATTTATTTCCATATTTCCTTCAAGCTTCAAGGCTTTTTTGATTAATTAAACAAAAATAAAAAATTAACTGATATTTTCTTGATTACTTACGAACCGATTTTATTTTTGTTAAATTTGTTGAATAGACAATGGAGGGCCACATCCAAAATTATAAGAAAATGTACAGGGTGCAATAAAAAAGTTAGTGTTAGGGGTTGTAACTAAGGGATGAATATTTAGGGGATGATTTTTTTCTACGCCATATTCAAGTTTATTAGAAATGGAATAGATCAGTTTTTGTCCCATTCGAAAATCTCTATTCGTTTAAGAGATATAGCCTGGATAAATCAGTCTGGGACACCCTGTATATGATCTATGGTATTGGTGAAATAAATAAATATCACAACATGAGTGATGCTTATGAATATGATGTGATTTATACGTATAATAATGTTACATACAGCATAACAGATACGAAGAATGTTCACGAATGATTAAAAAATGATTTATATTTATTTACTTAATTATATACACGTATTTTACATATTCATATAATAATATAATCAAAGATTATCTATGATCTTCTACACTTCTAAAAAAATAATCGTTTAGAAGACATACGTCGCCCATTCGATGCTCAGTGAGCGCTCACTTAACAGTTGAGTCAAGGTATGTTATCTGAACACAACCATTATTTACTGAAGATACGTTAAAAATGTGTAAAACTTTAAATTTAAAAAATACATAAGACGTAGTGTACCAGATAATTTGTTTGATAGTAGCTATCATATACAGTGTTATAAATTTTCCAAATCCTTCACAGTTTTTATGAAAAAATATTACCCACTCGGCAAAAAACTGCTACAAATAAAATTAGGATGAATCATAAATATAAATACTTAGTGTGCTTTGTGTGGGTGCAGTGAATGTATCCTCCTATATTATTTACCAATTGAAACCAAACAATATAGATCAGCTTGAGAAAAATGAAAGACAGACATCTCGCCACATTATTCCTGTAATGTTCCAAGATGTTCCAAGATGTACCTCATGCGATTCGGAATGTACGTGCAGCACGTAGACTACAATTCGAACATTTAACGAAAATATTCGTACTTAATTGGTAATTCTCAACGTTCTTCTCTTAAATTCAATGAATAAATGAGCACACATTTCACTAATCACTTATGAACCGATTTAATTTTTTAAAAAGCTGTAAATATTTACAAGATTGTTGTTCATATAAAAGTGTCATCGGATTCTCATTGATCTATTTAAATATCTATGATATAAAAATAAAACCTAGTAGAATAATTCTGGGTCGTATGCGACAAAACGATATTTTACAGAATTTTTGATGTTAATTACTTATTTTAATATATAATTTTACCACTGGAAGGTACTATTCAAAAGAACTCTCAATTAACTCACATTTGGATTTGATCAGTATTATTCTGTTTTCATGAAGTAGGTACTTTCACGGGCACAAGCGTAACAGTAATCAAAGAATTACACTTATATTATGGACAAATGAAATGTTACTGCAACCCGATGTTACTTAAAAAACTATTAAGGTTTGATCCTGTGCCAGATATCTTCAATTCAAAGCAAACGTGATAATCTCTTCATTTTCAATCGAAAATACTTAAGTATAATTTATTTTCTTGAATCAAAAATATAATCCATGTATTTCGAATCAAAAACATAATTTATTTTATTAAAGTTTGGCAATCAACAATAATTAATCACTTCACAGAGTTCACCAATGTTGACATTGAATCGAGCAAAAAAGGAGAAAACAATATGTTCAAGAACTTGCAGAATTCCCTGTTAGAAGGGAGGGGCAGTATACATTTCAACCAAGAGAGTGATCTCAATTTTATAGATTTCGATCACAGAATTTCATCTTCCGGTGTCGAAACTGCTACTCTTGGTAATGTGGATGTGGAAGAAGAATACGACAACAGTACTGAAATCGATGAAAATTCTACTACGCCAACGAAAACTATTGGTGTAGATTCAACTACAACATTCCCTGATTACGAGGTAAGTCTCTTTTCATATGTTCTTTTCTCAATCACAAAAACTAAAATTCTATTAAATTTCAATGAAAGTTTATAATAGTAACAAAAATGAAAATTTTCTTGTTTTGCCTTCTTAACCTTGGAAATTTTTTGATAAAATAAATGCTGAGGATATTGCAATGTGATTAACAACAATTTCAATTTAACTTGAACTACCACAAGGCGATGCATTCTTGCATTCGGCCATCCTGCTCCGCTCCCCGTCCTCGAGGTACCTAGAGTGCTGGACCTGCTGACAATTGTCTCAAAAAATATCGTCTTGGCTATGTCCGCAATCATAAAATTAATGGGCCAATTGCAATAAATTATAAGGCCAATAGCTGCTATAGAAGAGATCGCGAGTGACTGACTATTTAAAATTTGAAAAATGATTAAATTCACAAATATTTGTATTTTTATCATACATCCTTTGTTTTTTCGTTAATATGTGAAGACCATTTCCCTAAACTTTTTTCTTTTTTCTCCCACTTGGAAGATTATTGAATACTATTAATTTAAATAAACTATAACCAGGTAAAAAAACAATATCCAACTTCATTGATATGGTTTACTATTATTCTGAATCTAATTCTGTTTCACTGTCAGACTTCTCATTAAGATCAATTACAATAGGCTTTATATTATTTTTAATATGAATGTATGAATCCTCAATTTTTATAACGTGCTGTACAGAATTTTTCCAGCTTAATTTTCCACTGTTAATAATATCCTTTATAGAGGATATTGGTGTCTTTTAAAGCTTCTTGTTTAATGAATCCTCTACCTACTTACAATACAAGTATACACATTTTTCACAATTTGCTTCGCATCTAATTACAAGTTTTTTCGACGCAAAATTGCGAAAAGAATTAATGACTCATAATACTCGAATAGAAAGCTCTTTGAAAACGTAAGCTAAAACGGAATATTTAATACTGCCAAATGAATTCAATGTAGCCATTGTACACCCGATACAAAACTCATTGGCCCGCCCTTGCCTTGCATTGCTTCCATCACTTCGTTTCTCTGTGCTGTTGAATTATTAATCTCTATGTCTTGTTTACATGTATGATGAGGCTTATTCTTATACGATTTTCATGAGTAATCACAATCACAATCACTCAAGTGATGGCTGAGCTCTCCATAGTCATCTACAGGGTGTCCAGAAACTCTCCTGCCAAATGGAATCTGAAGTTACTAGAGGTGATTTTAAGTCGATTTAGCTCAAATTACCTTCATCCGAAAATGCTTCTTAAGGGAGCTACAGCCCTTTGAAGAAGACGTCTTCATATTTATGAGTTTTCTTCAAATAATTCAAAAATACCGTTTCTTGAAATATTCAAACTTGGTATAATCAATATACAGTTACCAACCAATCGTTCCCTGTAAAATAAGTTTTTTCAGATCCATCACAAGTGTGTCAGTCGGGGGGACCAACAGGTATTTTTATTGAAAAAAATTTATTTTCAAGTTTTTTATGTATTCCACACCGAATTTGGAAAATTCAAGATAATTCTCATAAAAAATATTTCCTTTTTTCGAATCGATATCATGAACCGATTTCGAGAAAAATAAATTTAAACTTTTTGTGTTTTTTACAGAAAATCATGTTGGATTATAAAATTGTATCTGTAATTTGGCTTTGAAAAATGGGCGTCACAAAGTTCTAAAATACGTCACCTCGAATTATACAAGTAATATGGCATTTCTCACGGAAACTTACTAGAATACTTCTATTATTACAATTGTCAAAATTATCAAAAACATTTCAACACATGTATAACATGCTGTCAAAACGAATCTTATCGTTTATTATATTCAGCATTTTGCTATTTCTATTATTTTATAGTTGTATAATTTTCATTCAGCCTACATTCTTTCTTTGTACTGAATACTTGGTTATCCAGCCTTAAATTATATTTTTGACTTGAAAATTCTAACTAGCCATTCGATTCTTCTTCATTTTGAAGGAAATCCTTGAAGGATTAGGGAGAAAATATCATCGCCTGAATACAAAAACTAGGTAACTCGAAATTTTGCTAAATTGAGTTATCTATCAGTATTAGAAATTATTCTCCATACGAAGCAGAAATCAATGTAATAAGTGGCTAACTTATCTAGTTCCCCTAGAGACATCTAGCAATCAGCGTAAAGGAGACATACCAGGAATGTGACTTGAATTTTAGTAAAAAGTAGGTATTTTAATTTAACAAAATTTTTAGTTATATAGTTCTTAGCTATGTAGCTAAAATTCATCAATAAAGCGCACTCTCTCGCACCGTTTCCTTTTTGTTATATACAATTTGTTTCGCAAAATGCAGATTCAGCATGCATTTTGGAGAAGTAAGTTTTGATTTGAGTTTCAAAAGTACATTGATTATAATTGTGGAAAACCCACACTAATTATAGACTTTTATTCTCCACTTATATCTTTTAATAAATGCAAATACTGATGTACGGGATGGAAAAAGAATTATTACCTAACAAGACGGTAACATCGTACCTACCGATTATTACCAATGTACCAAGTTCTAAATTTTAAACAAAGTGACGGACTATTGGAGTAGATTAGTACAGTTTTCAACAAAAAAGCCTAAATTGAGTTTTTAGAGGAAGTGGCAGAAATAACCTTCTTCAGTAAGATAGAAAGTTGTTTATTAATAAGTATATTCTGAACGGAGATTTTCTGTTTATATCAGCTAACTAATCACATTATACTGGAATTTTTTTTTTGTTCTACATAAAAAAAGTGAAACTTCTGAACAGGGCACAATTAATAAAATCATGTTTTTTATTATTCTTTATTAACTACATATTCATTATAAGTTTCCAGATGGTAATATTTCTACACTATTTTCCAACCTCTATGGAATCAGAGGTCCACCTGGAATAAGAGGTTATCCTGGACCTCCCGGGCCAGCTGGACTTCCTGGACCTAAAGGTGAACCCGGAAGAGATGGGATATATGGGACACCAGGAATACCGGGACCACCTGGACATGTTTTTATGATTCCGGTAAGATATAAATGTCTTGGGGGGCAAGGACACTTTCTTAAGAATGAAAATTAACATTGAAAATATATAGTTAAAATAATACCCTTCTTGGTGTGCGTCATCGATTGTGACGTATATCCGGGTTTTCGGCATGTCGTTTATTTTATTTGCTATTTTGACATATAGCTAACCTTAAATTTGATAAATAAAATCATCAGGATCGTAATTAGGTCAAAGCCGAGAAGGCTAGGAAATTAATATAATTACCAGCTTCTTTTTCTAACTGAAAATACTTCAGAACTTTCAAAATGCTGATGTTTTTTCGTGTATCTAGGCATATTTTTGTATTATTTAGATAAATATAACAATAAGATTAATATTCACTTCTCAAATAATAATTGACCGTAAGCAACAAAGTACACACCTGACAAGAACTGTCAGTGTGACAGTAGAAAAAGACGTAAGACACATTGCCGCTACGAAAGTTACGCCTTCATAGTATTTTAACCTCGCGATTGATAGGTTGCGCTGGCGCGTAATCTAAACATCAACTAATCAAATTTTTGTAAGTCAAAGATTAGGGTTAACGTTAATAAAACATTCAAACGGTTCATTATTGTGATATTTTTATTAGGATTAATCACAGACCTGTCTTTTTTCCATTTCTTCCTACGTAATGTGATAGAAGGAGATTAACAATCGATGACGCACACCAAGAAGGGTATTATTTCAACTATAGTCATATTTTTTGAAATTTCTTACATCACAATATCTCTTTAAAAATGATATTGACTCGTTATTGTTTCTTTTTTAGTTAAACGCGCAAGGAAATGAGAAAGGTCCTGATATCCAAGCAGAAACTTTTAGACAGTTACTCTCACAACACATGGTAACTACCCATTAAACAAATTACACAAAAGATGATTCAAAACATTACTTGAAGGGTTTTTTTTTCTGATAATTTAAGTAGGAGTGCGTGAAATCACAGTTACTTACGTGACATGTTGCCAGCTTAATGCGTTTGTGTATTATACCTCAAAAGGTTGAACCATTGTTATGACCAGGGACGTATATAAGGGGGGGTTTTGGGGGCTCAAACCCTCCCCATAGAAAATATAATAAAGGTACAATAATTTTTTATTAGCATACTGCCGCAATATGAGTATTCATCGGGACGTGGCAATAGAAATAGATTCCTCAACAATTGTGAATAATTTAGCTGACGAGGTTAAATTTACTTTTGTGAGATGGATTTTCTGTTTTAATAAAAGTTTCAATTTTCAATCATTTATCACTTTTTGAAATAGGTGCTCCCAAATTAATATACAGGTAACATCTCGGCTGGTATGGGAATGCGGCGAAGAGCTTAGAAGACTGGCGACTCGGAACAGTGTAACACTGGAGTGGGTCCCAGGTCACAAAGGAATCGCTGGCAATGAAAAAGCTGACGAACTTGCAAGAGCAGGATCGTCAACACTGATGAACGGACCCGAACCATCTGTGGGCATCTCCAGATGCTCCACTAGGTCATGGTTAAAAGGGTGGGAAAAAGAACAATCCATAAAACTCTGGAAGAATACGCCCAGGCAAACACATGGGAAGAAATTTATGAAAGAACCATCAGAAAAAGTAGCAAAAGAACTACTCTCAATAAGCAGGAACAAACTACGCACCATAACGGGGGTTCTTACGGGACACTTTCCCACAAAGGAGCACCTGAACGAAATAGGGCTTTATAACGGAGACCTCACATGCAGGAGATGCAAAAAGGACACTGAAACAGCTCTGCACATATTATGCAACTCTGAGACTCTGGACCACTGGAGGCAAAAACTAAATGGAAGACCCCAAATGACTCCAGAAGACTTCTACAACCAACCAGTAAAGAACCCTTATGAGCTAATACAGGGAACGGATTGGCTGAATAGGCTGTAGTCAGAATTTTAGGAGAATCCACAATAAGCCCAAGGGGCAGAAGGGGGGAAAACGAAAAACGATGCTTAAAAATACTTCTAGATGTAGCCAAGTCAAACAAATAATTAAAAAAAACTTAACATTATTTCTTGAATTGAAAAATTGCTTTAGGTCGTGGCACTAGATTTTTTTGCCTTAGGCGGCGCCTTCTATAAAACTTTCCCCTTCTTAACCTATCAGATGAAAACAACCAAAACCCTCCCCATGTAAAAGCTATAGCTACGTGACTGGTTGTGACCAATTACCCAACAATGAAGAAAGACAATTTAAAATGGTTTTTATCGTTGCTTTTATTGAATATTATTGTCAGTTGATATAAAAGTTGGAAATGTTGAAATTGAGATCACTTGTGCTTAGTTTTATGTTTCTCTGATAATTTTAATTATTGCACTTCTCTTACAGACTACGTATAAGTAAAAATAATATATATTCAATACAAAAATCTAGGAATAGAACTTATTTTACAATGAATTCGATTAGTAGCATTGTGTTTGTGCTGAAAAAGGCATGTTTGAGGTTATAACGTCCAACGGAAACGTACAATTTCATGAAAATTGCAATAATGCCGAATGAGGTGTTGCTTGTACATCTAATCATGTTTTCACTTACTTAATATTTAAATATTACCTATGTCAATTGATTCATAGAAGAGATAGAAATAGCTTCGAATCACTTCAACAATATTCAATTTATAATAGTATGGTATATTGTAACCTAAGCAGCCCTAGGATAGAGCACTCTACCTCAGGGAGTGGAATTCGGCACCAATTAAAACCAGAAGCATGTTTGCAGCTCTTGGCGCGATGGCGTCAGTGGCGGTGATGTCTTCTCTCGTGCACGGATTGGGAACGGAAACAAAGGTGACTGAATCTTGCCTTGAATTTGCCTCCTGAGGTAAAACTTGCCGTGAAATTGCCTCGGAAACTGCCCGGTGCAAAGCAGCCAGACAATAGAAGATTGTTCACCAAAAAAGAAAATAAAATATGAATATAATACGTGCCTTCAAGATGGCAGCTAGAGGAAAAAAAATTTCACTCGAAAATTGAAATTTCGAACATCGACAGACAAAAATGGAAGGGGAATTTGATAAGTAGAGATTAGTGTTTTATTTTGGAGTGGCTAGGGCGACAAGGAAACGGCATGTTTAGAAATCTAGTTGAAATTTGGGAAGAAGTGACTAATGACCCATAATAATTCACTAAATAAAATAGTTTCAAGACGAAAAGTTAACAGCTGAACAGCATATTACATCCCATTTCCTAGGGAGAGAAAAAAATAATTCAAAAAATTCCTTTTTTCTCATTAATCCTAACAGTTTACGAAGAATGGAAAGCAAAAACAAAAAAAACTGTGGTGAACATCAATACAAAACATAGTGCTTACATATAAATTAAGAGGAATAATAAATTGAATAACATAAACTATTGAATAAAAAAAAGATGTGCAGTATTGAGGCGAGTGTCTAAAATTCACACCGGAAAGTGGAATGAGATTTCTAAGCTCATACCAGGGATGTTGCCAGTTAGTATCCACGGTAACCATTGGTCATCGCGCAAGCAGAACATTCGAAATATGTGATGATGTATAAATATATTGCCTAAATGTAGAGAAATGGTACCAAACTCCTGACTCACCCTTTTTTATTTGAAAAATAAACTAAATTCAAAATATATTGAATCTAAAAAAATTAATAGGGAAATATTCCTATTAACGGCATAATTATAATAAAATAAATGGTACAAAAAAATTGTTTGAAGATCACAATATTTAACTGCAGCTATAGAAGGTTATTTAAAGCGTTAGCCTCTATAACATTTGTTCACCAAAAAAGAAAATAAAATAAGTTGCCTTTAAGGTAGCAGTTGGAAAAAAAGAAATCCACTCGAAAATTGAAATCCTGACCATCGACAGACAAAAATGGAAGAGGAATTTGATAAAAAGTAATGTTTTATTTTGGATTGGCTAATGCGACCAGGAAACGGCATGTTTAAAAATTTAGTAGGGGAGGAAGTGACTGATGAGCCACAAAAATTCACTAGATTAAATAGTTCCAAGACGAGAAGGTAACAGCTGAACAGCATGTTACAATATTCTAAGCCGTAATAAATACGAAGACGATTAAATTAACAAAAAGTATTATGGTATGCGTTAAAAGAAATGAGATTCTCGAATTATACGGGGGAAACTGAGAATTCTGCTTCTGTTTTCAAGCATGAAATTTTAAAATGAAAAAATACCAAAAAATGGAAAGCTAAAGTTTTATTTGATCGCAAATTTACTATAGCTATGTACCTCCAATACGACGTTTAGTTAAACACAATTTCTTCCCTCAAATACTGAACTACTGATAACTACAATCATTAGTCAATCTCCGAAATCCAAATTAAGTGATAAATCATACTTAATATATTTTGATGTCGTTTACCGAATATTCTCAATGAAAACGATTTTGAAATACGGTTCTCTCGTTGCTCTTTCATAAGAACTTTTGATTTGGTCAAAAAATGCACTGAGAGCCTCACTCCATAATTTACTGTTTCAATGTTAAATATGATCAGATTAAAAAATAAATAATTTGAGCAATAACAATTCACAAACAATTTCTGTAGTTTAGAGACGTAGTGTTACCCAATAATGAGCATATTAAGGTAGAAGAGAAAAAATTTCAAATATTTCAATAAATAACTAGGTATTATTTTTATTTTCTGTATTGATTATTCAATAACTATTAAATTGGATAAACGTGTTCGGGAATAAGTGAATTCATTTTATTAATTTTTTTGTAACTTGACGTTAATTTTCACAAGGTGTTTCCAGCTTTCCACCTTTTGCTTCTGGTTTTAATTGCTTCGTTTCGATCAAAAAGCTAGTAGCGTCCAATTTAATATCAATTGTACACCCCATTTCAGTAATAGCGTAGAAAATAGTTTAATTGGTGCCGAATTTCACTTCCTGAGGTGGAGTGCTCTACTCTGGAGCTGTTTAGGTTACAGTTTGCTTTTTCCTTCTCCACTCTTCTGATATTGTAGTTCCATTATTTTCTTGACTTGGCTGTACTAATCCTACATCTTGTTCATCCGTAAACAGTACCGATAGGACTCGATCTAAGTCCAGTATTACTACGCAGTCAACTTTCTCTTGCGCAACTTTATTGTCTTTGCGTTAGAGCATTTGTAGTTTTCCGCCTCCCAGGTCTCGTGTACTACTTCAAACTGCGGGTAATCTCCCTCTTTTTTATACTCACCTGTATCACATTTCTTCTCCTTCTCTCATTCTTTTTCTCTGCCTCACTAGGTATTTAACATTTCTTAATTTATTTACATCTCCACCGTTCTTTTAAGCTCTCTTCGTCATCGTCTCCAATAAGAATGGGATATTTCAATTTTCAGTTGTTTCCCAAATATATTTGGTTCAAAACTACTTTAAATTATTTATTAATCTCAAACATGTTCTACAAATTTTTCAAATAATGTTTTTATTGTGTTATGTAGTTTCAGTTTTGTGTATTGGCAACTGCATTTTTTTCACATGTTTTTCACTGCTACTATATTACTATTGTCCATTTTTTTAACCACTTGTCAGTTAAGCAGTTCTATAAACCTGTTCCAATTTTATATGAGGCATAAAAAACTATTTAGATACAAATTATCTCAATATAATTATATAATTAAAGACACGTTTCCAGTTCATGACTCTAGCGACAAGGTAGTTGAACTAACGAATGATTAGCTATAACAATGGTTTAACCTGCTGAGTTATAAAGCCAATACCTTAACTCAGTGTACATTTCAATAATTCTGATTCTGAGCTGATCATAAATGAAAACCAGCCTATTAATTGTCTCAACCCTTATTACGTAGAATATGTCCATAATGGAATAAAATCAATAAATAGCAAATTCAACAACAGAAATGCAAATATTATCAGTAAAACCGGTTAAGTAATATATGTTATAATTCTATTGTGGAATTTGCTATTTATTGATTTTATTCAATAATAATGGAAACTGAGTTAGATTGGATAATTTTCTCTTGAATTTGATAAAAACAGCTGTTTGAATCAATGTTAAAGATGTCGATGAGAGGTATCGAAGGCCCGATGGGACTAACAGGAATTCCAGGACCACAAGGACCACCAGGACCTGAAGGTGCTAAAGGAGAACCAGGTGATAGTGGAGAACCGGTAAGTTTGATTTATATATAACAATTGTTTAGACTAAAGTAAATGTTTTCAATTCAATGAAAGCCGAGCGTGTTTGAAAGACCAAAACCACAACAAAAAATTAAAGCAATATGGCAGACGAAATAACCACAAAACGGTTAGCTCAGTCACACTAAATAATACAATAAACAAAACATTCCAATGGCAACTATCCACCCCACATAATTCTGAAGGCTTTTATGAAAAAATGAAAAAACATGTCAAAAGTCATATAAAGGGGGACGTCTTTTTGCTCATATGTAGATATTATAACTTTAAACCCCCTTTCCACCCAATTTTTCAAACGGGTCACCCTTTACACTATTGCATTAGTGGATTATCGTCGACAAGAGAATTGCGAAAATGGATAATCAGTTGAGAAGTTACTGACAATTCCAATTTACCGATAGTAACAAATTATCAAAACTTATCTATATAGGACTGTTTACTTCACCATTTAATGCAAATAAACAGTTATCGGGAAAGCAGCTATTGTACAATGAAGCTGGAGTATCGTGCAGTCGTTCACTCATCAATTCACAAAACTGTAGACGCCGATCGAAATCGTCTTCCTGTATCTCTCGGACTAATTTAACTTTGTAAGGATGGAATTTGTACTTATGTTAATTCTGAAAACACTGCTGCAAGAAACACCCACTGCACTAGAAATGTGTGGTATTGACTGTTGTTCTTTTGACTTGAGTTGTCCTTAAACAGCAATTTCCATGGCCTCCATATCAACTACTTCTTGTGGTTGGTATTTTTCATAGGCAATTGATCTTATTTCAAAAAATTGTTGCATTCATTCAGTTACGTACTTATGGGTAGCAGTTCTTTGCAGATTTGTTGTATTTAAAAAAAATCTGCCGGTGGTCGAAATCCATGAAAAGTGTGAGATATTCTTTAGTTAATTGGTTATAGCTCAAAGTTTTATTCGACGTGACATTCCATTTTATGGAAACGCAAAAGCCACATGAATTCAAATTTCGTGACTTTATGTCACGAATCTTAAGACATAATCAAGTCAAATTTTACAGTAACTACAGCTTGAGCAAGTGACCCTTAATACATTTCCTTGAAAATGATTCTCTCGGAAACGGATCACGCGAATTTAATAGATTTTGTTGTGCAAGGATCTTCTGATGCTGCTCTTATTATAGTGCAGTATTACCATTGCTATCAGATTTTTCCTTTTTGCGGAATAACAATGAGCTTTGTTTTTTCAAATGAATCACTCTGTATATTTTTTTCCTCTTCTGGTCCTTAAGAAATACTAATTATTTTTCATGGAATGATCTCTATTCCTAAATGCTATTATTTCGGAGTTATACCTCCAATTACATTATCTTCGCCAAAGTTGAAATTACACATTTAGTGCGCTATGACTCCTACTATAATAACTTCCATATTTCAAATGGATTTTTTTTTCTTTTTTTCAAAAGAAGCCGCCCCTTCGACGGCACCACCTCAGCCTCCTGTGCTTATCGTGGATACTCCTAGTGTTCTGACTACAACCTATTCAGCCAATCCGTTCCCTGTAATAGCTCATACAGGTTCTTTGCTGGTTGGTTATAGAAGTCTTCTGGAGTCATTTGGGTTCTGCCTTCTGTGATCCAGCGACTCACAGTTGCATAGTATATGCAGAGCTGTTTCGGTATCCTTTTTGCATCTTCTGCATGTAAGGTCTCCGTTATACAGCCCTATTCTGTTTAGTTGCTCCTTTGTGGGAAAGTGTCCCGTAAGTAGCCCCGTTATGGTGCATAGTTTGTTTCTGCTCATTGAGAGCAGTTCTTTCGCTACTTTTTCTGATGGTTCTTTTATGAATTTTTTCCCACGTATTTGCCTGGGCGTATTCTTTCTGTGTTTATTGTGTTGTTCTTTCACCCACCATTTTAACCATGACCACGTTAAGCATCTGGGATGCCCAAGCAGGTTCGGGTCCGTTCATCAGAGTTGACGATCCTAATCTTACGAGTTCGTCAGCTTTTTCATTGCCTGCGATTCCTTTGTGACCCACTCCAGTGTTACACTGTTCCGAGTCGCCAGTCTTCTAAGTTCTTCGCCGCATTCCCATACTAGCCGAGATGTCACCCTATGGCTTTGAAGTGCTTTAAGGGCAGCTTGACTGTCACTGTTAATCCTGATCTGCCTGTTGTTGTAGGCTCTCATATTATTTGCCTTTGCACATGCAAGTATTGCATAGACCTCTGCTTGTAATACAGAGGCGTATTTTCCTAGCGAGACGATTCCTTCCTGTTTGCTCGTCTTGCAGTATATGCCCGCTCCGGTGCCGAGCTCATTTTTTGATCCGTCTGTATACCAGATCAGTTCATTCGCTTTACTAAGTGGTGGTGCGTTCTCTTTCTCGAGCTCCTTTCGATCTTTGATGACAATCTCGAAGTTCTTGCGAAAGATATATCTGGTGGTCATGTGGTCTGTTGGCATTTTGAAAATGTCATCATCCACATGCCTTATCTCTGTGTGCTCTCCCATGTGCCACGTCATGGTTTGATGCTTTTTCCAGTCGGGTTAGTGCTGCCCTTGGTTCGCACATTATGACACAATGTAGCGGAGGAAGGTCTAGCATTGTCTCCAGCGCCGCTGTAGGAGTAGTCCTCATTGCCCCTGTAATGCCAATGCATGCAAGTCTTTGGACCTTGCTTAGTTTTAGCATAGCATAGGATTGTCTGATCTTTGGCCATAATACCAGAGATGCATATGTGATCCTGGGAATGACAACCATTTTGTACAGCCAGTGTACCATGCTGGATCTAAGTCCCCATTTAGTGCCGTAAGTGCGTCTGGCAACCATGAAGGTCACCTCTGCTTTCTTGATCACGTGCTGGAGGTGTCGGTTCCAAGTTAAGCCTGGGTCTAGGATAACTCCAAGATATTTTACTCCATCCGACATTAGTATTGGTTCACCTTTAAGCGTCAAAGGGCCAAGTCCTTTGCTTTTCCTTTTTCTGGTGAACGCAATTATCTGTGTTTTTTACAGTCCAGCCTGTTACTAGATATTCAAAGCCATCTGGAGTCTGTCTCTGGTTGTACTGTTGTATTTCAAATAGATTAGTACAGTTGGTGTCTATTCAAAGTCATAATGGATAGATCTGAAAAATAACGAGTTGAGATTTTAATGATATTAAATGGTGATATGCGTTTAAGTCTACAAGGAACGTGTACCTAATGTCTCCAATAATTTATATACTAACCGAAATTTCATAACTAGATCTACTCTTAGAAAATAAGTAAATACAAAAGTTTAACGCAACTGGTTTAGTTAAAAATTGAGTACTAGACAAACAAATTCGCAAACATCCGAAATGTAAGTTTTACCTAAATAATATAAGTTCAAGAGTTGTCAGATAATGATTTCAATAGACGTGAAGAGTTTGCAAACTTAATAATATAAAATTTTACAATCGAAACGATCCAAGTTTGTCAAGTAATTGAAATAGAGGCCTACAGTTTAAGATCAGTGTGGCCAACAAGAATGACAGTTAATGATATAAATTTAAAAGTCGGAACAGGTCGATAGACATACGATAGACGATATGTTTTGCGATGAGGCCACTTTTTTAATTAACGGAAACAAAATATTCACTTGAAGCAATTGTGGAAGTATGATTCCGGTTAGTCCATTTTTTAAAATTATAATGCCTATATTAAAGAAACCAGGATAATAATTAATTAAGAAACCACTACTTATAAACCCTCGATATTTGTGAACGATATTAGTTTCCCTTCTTCGTTAAAAATATATATGTTACTAACCCGAATTTTTTTTGTAGGGTTTGTCAGGTATACGAGGTATTTCTGGTCTCCCAGGTCGGGAAGGAAGGAGAGGCCGTCCCGGGAGAGATGGAGAAAGGGGTATACCAGGTCTTTTGGGTGCAAAAGGTGAACTAGGATTAATTGGGTTGCCGGGATTGCCTGGTGAAAAGGGAGAAAGGGGCACCCCAGGGAGTCAAGGAGAAAAGGGTCATACAGGACATGATGGACCTCAAGGAGAAGAAGGACCCTCTGGATCTCCAGGATTGCCTGGTGAAATGGTAGGAATGTATATTTGTATACTGAACAGTAATATATATGTACAGTTTCTTTACTCAGTTTTTATAAGGGCCGGTTCTGATTTTTCGTAGTTTCAATGAATCAATCAGTTAATCAATAACAATCTAACATTTCAAGTTTAAAAGTAATGACCAAAGCAGGCATGATGTCTTGTATGAATTGTATACATAACAAGGATTCTAAAGCAATCACTTATTTATACATTACAATTGTGATTTTATTTATTCCAGTAAAAACATAAATACAAAATATGACAATCCGCTATCTTAGCTGAAACACTGATTACGAATGTGTGATTTCAACCTTTTTTTATATCGTTATAGAATTCATGACAATCACACACATAATTCAAATTGGTAGTCAAAATAAATTTTCAACTTGCAAACTGTGAAGTATTTACTTACAGGTGTGTGATGTCATAGAGACGCCATTTCTATTCAAGCGTTTCGGTGCAAAATTTGAGTTTCCTCTTTTAACATCCGTTTTCATGCTTATTCACATTTCGTTATGTGTAGTAGGTAGTAAGAAATGGGAAAAGATAATCCAAAGGTCTTTTTATATTCCCCATAGAAGCTCCAATACGAAGTGTACAGTACCTAATGGGGCTCACCATGTAGGTACATTGTGTCGGTCAAAAAATTTCATGAAAAATTTTAAAATTGGAGCAATTTTTAACTTAATCACATCGTATCTGGAAAACAAGTCCTAAAATTGAATTAGGTTCATTAACAATTTCAGTAACTAGATCGAGCACAACAACATACCAACATTTTAAATAATTTCCATTTTTTGAATCAACCATCAACACAAATCGATTGATTTTCCTGAGCATTTGAAATATCTTTCTCGGGAAATGAAGTTAGACTATCCCCAATCATAAAATGTCCTGGAGCTAAGTAGGATATGAATCATTTGGGACAGTAGATAATGGCTGGAGTGATCGCGAGTTCAAAATGGTTTCAATTTGGGTTAAAAATGTATCAAACTTTCAAAAAGTAAACCACGCATTTCCGACTATTCTACAAGTTGTCAATTTTCAAACTCACAATGGGCTGGACCTCGTGAATGGAAATAGATAAAAAAAATTTGAATATCGTTTCTACGGTAGAGAGGTGGAACTTTAATGACATGAGGGAGAACGCACTACCCCACCTACAAAAATGTAAACGACAACCCCCTACTTGGGATAGGCCGTTTGATAGCCCTTAGTAAATTCTTCCCAACGGTGAAAATATGGTCCCTTAATTAAGTGTTAAGTGTTTTATCAATTTTATTTTTTTAAAAATTGTTTGCTTTGTAACTTTCAAGCAAAACATTTTGTTATTCTGTTTTGGATTTCCTTTCTGTTCTCGCAGGATTGGTTTATTTGATACTTACCTTAATGTCATTGTCATTTGTGACAGATTAACTATTTGTATGTTTGGTCCGAAAATATTTTAGTACGTTGTGAGCGCTAATTTAACTACAAGAATTACAATTGATGTGTGGAGATAATTTTAATATTTGAGTCTCATAACGAAAGCTATGTGCAGACAGCTAACGTGTTTTATGGAAGACATTCTGAAAAACATGTTAGTCACGTGTATATCCATGACTTAGTCGCGAAATTTAGAGAGACGGGTTCAAAGAAGGAAGCCCACTTCAAGCTTGGAGAATTTTATCAACTCGTCTCGTCTCTGCACTGACAGGACTATTACTGAAAGTTGTTAAGCTTCCTAAATCTCACCCCTTCAAAATGTAATGTCCCCAAGACTTGTCCAATGACGATCCAGAATTCAGATTTGTGAAATTATGACTAAAATAATTAAGAATGAACCTAGACTTTGGATAAATATTTGTTTCAGTGATGAGTGATGAGTGATATGGTATTGTAAATAAACAAAACTGTCGTTATTGGAATGACGAAAATCCACATTTGTTTAGAGAAAACCACACTCAGTAGCCTGAGAAACTAAATGTTTGGGCAGGGGTATTAGCAGATTCTGTGACTGGTCCATTGTTTATGCCGGGAAATTTGAACGGTGAAATGTATCTCGATATGCTGGAAAGCACTATTAAGCCCTTAATGGTCCATGAATTAGAGAACCAATAGGCGGCGATGGCAATCCAGCTCTACATGAAAATTTGTTGCACTCTCATCAAGATGAAGTACCTCCCCATTACGCAGTAGGTAGCAGTCAGGAACTGGTTGGACAATAATTATCCAAATAGATGGATTGAAAGGTCCCATTGATTGGCCACCTAGGTCACCAGACTTTCCGCCACCGAATTTTTTCTGTGGGGTCATCTTAGGTCGGTTGTTCATAAAACTCAAGTTCTCTGTGTTGTTGTCAAATAAATTTTTCAGCTTTATTGTTACACCCTATATAATTATGACTTGACCGTTAAAAAGCAATTTCTACGGGTTCTCCAACGACGTATGGCAAGTAGGGGGTTGCCATTTAAAATTTTATAAGTGGGGTAGGTGAAGCATAGGGGATTGATGGGGGTGCGTTCTCCCTCATGTCAGCTCAGTTCCTCTTCTCCACCCTAGAAACGGTTTTGAAATTTTTTTGGTATCTCTACGTTCACGAGGTCAACCCATTGTAAGTTTGAAAATTGACACTCTGTATAAAGATTATATTGTCCTTTTAAAAGGAATGAATTTTCATGAAGCTGTGGACTCCCTGTTGTTCCGTGTTATTGGAAATTCATACAATTTCTTCACCTTCTTGTTCCAAGTACGAGATGAGGCGATTTTTTATAATTATTTTCATTACCTTACATGACGATACAGCAGTTTCTGATTTACTTATCATTAATAATGGCAAGACAATTGCTTGAGACCATAATGAAGGATTAGGATTAACTTTGCCGAAAAAGGAAGATTTTCAGGAAAAATGGTTGTAGATAAACTTTCATTAAGTTTGTTCAAAATAATTGGCTCATTGTTGTTGGTGATAGTTATGTCATTGGTTCCCTTCTCTTGTTTGTACATGTTTTTGCACGTAGTAATGTAAATTTATTTAGGTTTTCCTGGCTTTTGTGTCTTCTGCTAGTATTAAAAGCATTCGTAGTGGCTTCCAAGGAATTTTGAATCTTTCAGCTCTATCATGGTACAGTTTTTCTGTCAATAAATTTAGTTTTTTCTATCGCAGTTTCAGCTACTTTCAGAACTATGCTGTCAAAGCAAAAAAAATATATCGTCAACATTTTCCAGTGTACCGAAGTGTGTCATATCGTAATCAATTAGGTCCGCAAACTGTTGCCAGTCAGCTGTTTTAAATTTTCAGTTTGGGACTGGATTTTATTCTGCAAATGATCCAAATCCTACCAGAAAAAGAAGGTGGCTGCTCCTGGGTCGCTAATTGTCAGGTCTATTGCTGTAGTTGTTCCGTTATTAGAATTTATCGTATTGAAAATTAAAACATCACATTGACATTACTCATGATACATTAGTTACCATAATTTGATACGTTAGTCACGAAAGCATAATACGTTAGATACCAAATGATACTAGAGCTAGTTTTCATGAGCACGTAAAACAATATTTTCATAGTTGCCAAATTAAATGGACACACTTTCGCCTTTAGCGTCCAGGATTATATGGATATCCTCTGAAGCCTGATTAATGACCGAACAAGCACTCCTTTCGATTTCATGCGGTTCTCCA
Source organism: Galerucella tenella (assembly GCA_910591685.1). Lineage (NCBI taxonomy): Eukaryota > Metazoa > Arthropoda > Insecta > Coleoptera > Chrysomelidae > Galerucella > Galerucella tenella. Next base: position 6,585 of record CAJUYH010001428.1, on the reverse strand, counting down.
GTGCCTAATCCACTGCCGGAAATATCGCCGATTTAAATTTTGCGAGCAATAGAAACTTTTTTGGTCACACACACAATTGCCTTGTCCTCTAAAACGTTAACATCTTCCGTGGTCATCTTCGCTAATTCATTGGTTCGACAGGCTCCTCTAATTCCTATTTAAAAAGCCAATTTGATTATTAAAAACTCTTCGTCTAGGACAGAACGCACAAACCCGTAGTAAATTGTGAATACTTTTGATTTTTTTACTCTATACACTTTTCTTCTTGATGAAACTTATCAAGGTACCGTATTTGCCGATTTGTACGGAAGCAAGTTCAACCTCATAGTTTTGGTTACAGCTAATATATCGCCAGGATATCAAAATCTTGCAGGATTTTAATGAGGACTTTTTGAAATGCTGAAATGAAATGACATATAACCTTGTTTCATCCAGCATCGCCGTTGTCAATGATACGATTTTTGTGTTATCGCTATTTTCTACTTACAGGTACCGTTACATTGACATGTACTTTAGATTGTATTTCTGCTCTTTCCATGTGGGCAGTGTGCCTTTACCAGTTCTGGAATGATGAAGTGATTCTGACTATTGCCCTTTTCCTTGCTTTCACTATGTAGCCCAATGTGGTGGAATTCCGGCTTGTCTTTCATTGCTGGAGCAATCCTGAGATAATCCCATCGGCTTCCGCTGGTAGGACGGTGTTCAACACCCATTTTAGCCGGCTGCTACTATAAATGTAGCCTAGTCCTTGCAGTGCCTTTTCTTGTTGCGTTCGAGAGGATTATGTTAATTCTGGAAAATAAATTTCTAGTAAAAGACGCGCATTTCCTCCTCATCTTTGGCATTTTTTTTGTCGGGCTTCTTCTAAGTCATATCACTTTTTTTCGCAATGTATATTCTCATACCATATATTCTAATACCAGAGGATAAAACACAGCAGGTAGTCGTTAATCCGATTATAAAAGCACAATATCGTTTCTTCGAAAAGATATCTAATGCCCAAAAAAGTATCATTTCACGACCGAAATGTTTTGCCGGTGAAATAATATTTAATCAATTCCAGTATCTACATTTCACTGATTACGAATCTTTTACTGTACAATGAGGGATTTATATACGTTTATTATTAAATCCTCAACACCAGATACCGATTCGACGAAATATTCGGTAATAGCTATACCTACTACATTTGCACACCTATCTCACTCACTTCATCTATAAACTTTTCAATGTTGTTTATTATTTATTTTAATGGACCATGAATTGCCTCTCCCATTTTTCTATTGTTTTTGTAGCGAAGGAATACTGTTTTAATAAATATATGAACTGCTTCAAGATCACAAAAATATGTCATACAGATATTGGTAACAGTATTGATTATAAAACTTTATTCATGTTATCTAAAAAATGTTCTCATGTTTTTCCCAAGTAATACTTAAGAACCTCTTACTTTCACCAGCCAGATACATTCTTTTACATATAAGGTGACCACTATTAATTTCACAGTACAATTTCAAATTCAATGTGCTACGTGAAGTTGAGAACTAATTAGATTTTGGTTCAATTATAGGGACCCAGGGGCTTCACTGGGCCTAGGGGAATACCTGGCTTGCCAGGAGTTGCAGGAATACCAGGAATAGAGGGACCACCAGGAAGTAAAGGGCATCCAGGCCCTATGGGACAGCCTGGCCAGCCTGGACAACCAGGACCACTTGGTGCTATTGGCGCTCCTGGACCACCTGGCCTATTAGGTCCTCCAGGATTAATGGTAAGTGGATTTGTGGAAATTAACATGTCAAAATTTTTTTCCAATTCAATATACTTTTGAAAAGATATTACGACTATTAGTTCGGGGAAGTTAGGCCGTAAGTTGTCGTGAAATGGAAAATATTTCCACCAGAGATTTTACTCATTCAAGCGAAAGTATATGTAGTATAGACTACTTTCCTGGGTTTGTGAGAAGATTCCGCTCGAGCTTGCGATGCAGCTTGCATACATAGCTTAGAGCACGAGAAATGCAACAATTTTCCGTCCATAACTTTTTTAGATTTGATTGTACAAAAAAAATTGTCGGTATCATAATTGTATTTAATTTTATACCCTATAAGATGATGTGCAATATTTAAAAAAAAATTTTCAACCCTGAATTTTTGAAAAATTGAAATTATTTTTGCAAAATTGTTACTTTGTGAGCGACAAACATAATTAGAATAACAATAACGACTTCATAAAATATGAAAATATAGTCCGGCACCGGAACTGTATCACAAAGGATCGATACAATATATAATTTTGTTAATTTTTTTTGTATGTGTATATTATAAGTTTTATGTTTGTTTTTGCATGCGAGTTTTTAGGAGGGTACTAATGGCTAGCCCAGATAAATGATATTGCTGCCAATAACAATTGTATTATCTATTCATACAGCGTGTCCACGGATCCTATATGTGAAAAGTGCTTAAATATTAGTCTTAGTGAAAAATTTCATTCCTGATAAAAAAATTTGCCTGTTCTGAAACCCCATAAAATGAAATAAAATTCAAGTTTTTAATTATGTTTCATTTTATATTCAGAGTTTTTTGAAAACTGTCCGAAAATAATGTATTTATTTAGTGAGTGACGTTTACGATGTACCAAGTAACTATCAACTTTTATAAATAATTTTCAAATTGTTATTCTCTAATATATTTGTGATCCTCACTCACTAGATTAATACATTATTTTCGAACTTATTGCAAAAATTCATACGGTTTTCATAAAACTGGCTATAAAATGAGACGGGTTTTGAAAAACTTGAATTTCATTCCATATCATGGGGTTCCAGAACAAGCAAACTCTTTTATCAAGAATGACATTTTTCACTAAAACTGATATTCAAATATTTTTCAACTGTAGGATACCGCATCCGTGGACACGCTGTATACTATACTAAAATGACCATAGAGATACAACAGTATCGCCAACCCCATATAAACCTTTTCCTTTTTCTACAATTATTATAAACCATCTTATTAGGAAGTTTATTGTCAATCGGTCTTTTATCCAGGTGAAATTTTGACTGGGTTTCTATCATCTTATATTTTACATATTATTGTCTCCATATATTAATGCTTCTTATTTTAGTTTTTGTATAATTGATTTTTCTTTTGTGTGAAAATAAAATTCTTTTTGAATTCTCAACAATAATCTAACTCATTTACCGCAACACCCCTCAATTTTTTTAGATAACCCTCCATTCAAATTTCAAATTCATTGGTTCATCCAAAATTTTGACTCGCGTTAATATTTGAATCTGAGTTTATCTTCTTTTTTAAATAATTGACAAAATCTTCATCATCTGCCATACCTAATATGTAGTTCAAATGAATACAAATATACATTTTATTACATTGACAAATTGATATACATTGTGACCCATTTTGTTTGGAAGCACCCCCGTAAAATCCTCATTTTTCAACCAATTTTGTTTTAATTTTTTTTGTTAGATTCAGAATGAAAAACAGTATTTTGACACAAATTGTCATAGCTTAATTACTATTTTGAAGACCCTCTATGTTAATGTTTCTTTGCCAAAAAAGACAAAAGTACATTAGGCATTTTTTTCTCTCAAATATACTGGAACCACTGGATTCACAATCATCACAAATGTAAACTACCAAAATTTTATGAAAAAATTTTCATTTACGACAAAGTTATTATAACATGAATTTGGAAAAAGTAATATTTTACGTAAAATGTAGATGAATTTCAAAAATGGCAACATGGTAAACAAAAACAAGGGCTTAAACATATTGCACAGTGAAAATTCGTAGCCGATAACTTAACCCGCTCTGGAGTTATAGCTTCTGAAAGTAATGTAAAATTGTGCTTAATAATTTCATTTATTAACAAAATGAAATCAACGAGTATGCCATGAAAATACAAATTAACAACTCTCAAAAATAACTAACAATACATTTCGATAGGAATTTAACTGTAAATTTCCAACTTCGTTTTCGTAATGTCCGCAGCTTTATTATGTCCATACTTTTTAAAGCTATCTTTACAAAATTCACACCAAAGTCGCAAGTAGGCTTTGATTTTGAAATTTTATTTATGTCAGTCAGTAACATTTGTATGAAATAGTAAAGTACTAAATGTTCAACTATTTAACTATTCAAGACAAAGTTGAAATTGTACTCTTTTGTGGTTACAATGATAGAAGTGAACGAGAAGTAATAGAAATAGTTAATCGGAGACATCCAGATCGCCATATTTGCTGCTTTGTAGTGCAGAAAATTTAAAAAAGTATTCATTGAGACTGGAGCAGTGACCAAACGTATTAAAAAAATGCAGGCAAGAAATTTTGATGACCGTATTGTCATAGACTACTTTGCCAACATTCCAAATCCAAATTATTAAGCACAATTTTACATTACTTACAGAAGCTATAACTCCAGAACGGGTTCAGTTGTCTGCTTAGATTTTTCACTGTGCAATATGTTTCAGTCCTAGTTTTTGTTTACCATGTTGCCATTTCAAAAATTTGTCTACATTCTACGTAAAGAATTAATGAAAATACCAGTTTTTCCAAATTCATGCTGTAATAACTTTGTCGTTAATAAAAAGAAATTATACATTTTTGCCAGTTTACATTTGTGATCATTCTGAATCCAGTGGTATAGTTATATTTGAGAAAAAAATGCCTAATGTACTTTTGTCTTTTTTGGCAAAGAAAAATTAACATAAAGTGCCTTGAAAATAGTAATTGAGCTAAGAAAATTTGTGCCGAAGTACCGTTTTTGATACTGAATCGAACAAAAAAAATTTAATCAAAATCGGTTGAGAAATGCGGATTTTACATGGGTGCTTCCAAACAAAATGAGTCACACTGTATAAAAAAAAAACTCTTATTCTAAAATTCCATACACCTACGATACATAAATACAGACATCCTCTTTCCCGGAGTTTTTTGATTTTTAAAAAGCGGTAAAGGGTTTTTTCGAATATTATCGCTATTTCTCTTTTTTGGGTGCTGATACCATCACCATCAACACTTCAATCTCTGTTTTGGTGTCCTCCTGCTTTAGCTTCACAACACTCTCGATAATTATATGCCTTGGCAATAAAAATGAATGACTTTCCTGTAGTTAATTCTGAATTGACATTCAACAAAACAAGAATATGAGGACAAGTATTAGACCATAGAGTGAGAATTAATATTAATTAATATTAAGGAATAGCTAATTCCACCCATATCCGAAGTCTATTAGGTCCGTATTGGAAATAACATTTAAATATTCCAACGAAAGCAGAATTTTTTAACCTCAATCCTGATTCAGTGAAGAGGACTAGCTTCTTGTCACCCATACGATATTTTCAAACCATTAAATAACATTAGCCACCATGTTTACTCGTCTGACTATCATCATTGTAGTCTCTTTTTTATTTTAGTCATCTGTTAGTTACAGGTAAGTACAAAATAACCCTCGAGACATTTAACTTATTCCGACAGTTGGATATTAGTCTTATATTGGGTTAGAGGTCCTACTCCTTCTAACTTCCTTCTTCGGGTAAAAAAAAAGCTACAATAGTTGATTTGGAGAGTGAAATTTAAACCCAGCTATCTTTGTTGCATACATATAATTTGCGTTTATTAAATTATTTTTCTTTTTTTAAGGGGCCTCCCGGCAAACTCGGCGTTCCAGGTTTGCCCGGTGCCGAAGGATTACCTGGAATGAATGGAAATCCAGGACAGCCTGGTCCCAAGGGTGAACAAGGAGCTCCTGGGCAGCAAGGCACTATTGGATTTCCCGGCGGACGAGGAGTAAAAGGAGATGAAGGGAAACGAGGCGTTCAAGGCGAAAAGGGAGAACCAGGAGAAAAAGGTATGGAAGGGGAAAAGGGGGAGATAGGATCAAAAGGAGATGCTGGCCTACAAGGGCCTCAAGGAGTTTCTGGATTGGAAGGACCTGAAGGGCCGAAGGGCTTCGACGGACCACGAGGTGAAACTGGAGAATTAGGATCACCTGGAGAAAAGGGCAAAGAAGGTTCCCCAGGGCTTATTGGATATCCTGGTGCAATGGGCGAAAAAGGAGATAAGGGAGTCGCAGGACACGTTGGACCTGATGGAGAAAAAGGAGATAGAGTAAGTTTGATATTATTATTTTCAAGACCCAGAGGAATTTTTTTTCAGTTTTATCAAAGTTGATTTTGAAATTTGAACTGTGTATTGTACATACAATAACACTAATTGCAAAATACTGATGCTGCACTAGTGACAAAAAATAAAAAATATATGAAAGAAATGCTACAAGAAGGAAAGAACTAGTTTCAAAATACAGGCGGATACACCAAGTTTTATTAATTTATCTACAACTGTCATGTAACGGGTACGATTTGACACTATTTTTAATGTCATAATGACGTATATTACCGCACTAGTGCGTTTTTGATTACATTACCGCACTAGTGCGGTAATAAGAATCTAGAAACATATTAATACCAGAATTAAATATTTAAAATAACACTGGAAGCTGCATTTTCAATTTCCGAAAAGAGATTTTCTTCGCTTGAACTCATTTTTATAGATTTTTGTTCATTCAA
>CAJUYH010001427.1:42712-91898 GCA_910591685.1 Galerucella tenella | reverse complement strand
GCTGCAAAATTTTGTAGCACTTGAGAAATTGATAAAAAAGCTGCAAAATTTTCCAACGAATGATGTAAATAAATTGAGAGAGGCTCCGAATCATTATAAATTTATTTAAAAAACGTTGGAAAAGATTAAAATTATTGATAAAAGATACAATGCTTTAAAAAACTAGACAATACTTCAAAAGAAGTTTGTAAAATCCTCATGAAACTGCTAAAACATTGAATAAAAGATGAGGATAATTTTATAAAAGACGCTAAAAAGTTTAAAATCTGAGATATTGTCCAGAAGCTGTGATATTAAAAGAACTATGGAGGAATTTTGTCATTTTTTCGATAAAAAACTATGTAAGCTTTGAATAAAAGACAATAAATATTGTATATAGCTTCAAATATGTATTATTAGTTTCCTGTCGAGGTATTACCCTCGACAGGATATTAACATGGAACTCTCATCTACACAGCAGAGCAAAAAGAGCATATGTGGCTTATGAGCAGTGTCGGAGGACAGTGGGACGCACATGGGGTCTGTGTGGTCACCTGGATCTACACTGCAATAAAAAGACCCATGTTAACGTATGGAGCAATTGCATGGGGACCGAAGGTTCTACAAGCAACGGCCATCCAAAAATTATATCAAATACAGCGAATGGCTTGTTTAAACATCACAGGAGCCATGAGAACAACACCAACCGCATCAATGGAGCTAATTACTGGTCTGACCCCTCTGGACCTGCACGTCAGGGAGGTTGCGTTAATGGCCATGGTACGATTGCGCACGGCTGGTGTAAACCCCGAAGCAGGAGTGGGCCATTTGAGGTTAAGCCTATGGCAGGAAGCGCTCACTGCGCTACCTCTGCTGCAGGCAGCCAACGATGCAATTGAACCCAGGTTTTTGTTTAACAAACCCTACAAAATTCAAATAAAACAGAACACAGAGCCAGATGCTGCGAATGCAATACGCATATATACAGATGGTTCAAAAATGAAAGAAGGCTCAGGATGTGGAGTTTACTCGAGAGCACTAAGCCTAAAAATTAAGTGGGGAATGGGAAACAATACCAGCGTGGTTCAAACCGCACTGGCTGTTATCTCAATTGCCACAAAAGAACTAACCAGAAAAGGAATTTCTGGCAAAACCATAATAATCTGCACTGATAGTAGACAAGCCCTATTAGTCTTGAACAGACAACGTGTTATATCGAGGCTAGTACTAGAGTGCCACCAAGATTTAGCTGACGCCTCGGCAGATAACAATATTATCCTGAGGTGGATTAAAGCGCACGACAGGAGTAAAGGAAATCGCATTGCTGATTCTTTAGCCAGGGAAGCCACTTTCCATGGACCAAAACTTTTGTCAGACGCTTCAAAGCTCCACAAAAAATAAATAAACTTTATTTATTTTCACGTCTGACTTTCAAATATGTTATTAAGGCAACAGATCCGAACTATACTGAATACTATACGTTGTGCATGATGGGCACATACACATTAGACTGAGACATTGTGAGTTAATATATATAAGAGAAGGGAAACCGAGTTACTATAGACGTCTCACTCGCTCTGAAACGCATTCATAGTGCTCTCGCACTCATACACTTACGGTTGATAATTTTTATGTTTAGGAGCTGTTCGGTCATTACAATTGGTCTGACTAACGAAATATAACTTAGTAATAGTTGCCTGGATAACATATTTGAAAGTCAGACATGTGAAAATAAATGAAGTTTATTTATTTTTTGTGGAACTTAAAAGCGTCTGACAAAAGTTTTAGTGCATGGAAAGTGTCTGACACTTATGATACTACTCTAGAATATTATTCTACACAACATATGTAAAAAATCAGACATACAAATTTAAGTTAAGTAACTCTTATTTTTAGTTAGGTACCTTTCTCACCTGATACCTGCCCAGGTGCCCATAGGAGCTCCACAAACGCACAGGTATTCAAAGCACACGATCAGATGCTACTGATAACCTAACATTTCATCTTTTTGAATCTGGGATCTTGGACTAAAATATTGATGGTCAATCCACCAATAGGAACGCAAAAAGTCTTCTGCTAGAGCTGTTGTCTGATGAGAATATTTTTTCGAAGGGGCGTAAATGAAATTTGAATAAAGCATAGTATTGGTTTTCTTTAAAATTTAGTGAAATAATGGAACATTTCATTGCGAGTTTAGGGAATGTGCACGAGAAAAAATTTGGACGTGTAATGAACGTTACTTTTCATTATACCTCTACACGAATTTAAAAAAACTGAAAACTGTCATAATAATATAAGAGCTGTTCATTGTTACTAAGTATAATCAATGTCAGCAAATTTAAAAAATCGATTACTGCTGTAATAATATAGACAAGTACATAGATGGCGTTTTCAGAGATGTGTAATGAATAATATTTTATATAAATCTGGATATATATATTTTTTCTATTCTCATTAAGTAGGAAGTTATTTAAAGATGTAATGGATGTGGTAATCTGGTTACGTAACTAAATAAATGACATAACATTAAACAAAGCATTCAATTGAAACTAATGATTTCTTATCATATCATTAACTTTCTCATTACCGACAAGTGTACAATAGAATCGATTAAAACGTATTCAGAATGATCTGAATTTTTCACAAGGCTGATATGAAACAAAACACTATTCAATTTTTATAAAAATGGATCCAAAAAGACATTCACGTTTGTTTCTATAACTTCAACTTTTCCTAAAAATTCTAATTATTCATTTGAATTGTTAAGCCATTTTTGATATAAACATCCTATCTCAGTTTTCAAGAAATAACAAAAATAAACAAAATGTTATTAAGCAGTTAGTAGCCATTGTTTTACTTGTTGACATGGTAGGTGGATGACTTATAGTGATGACTACATTTAGAAGTGCATGGAACATTATTAAATTAGGGGAATCGTTAAGTGTTAGTTATGTTATTTTTATTAGAAAATTGTTCTTTTGATACAGAAACCACCGCTCACACAATCGAATTGAATAATCTCAGTATTATCTTAAAAAACACTTTATGGGTCTATTCTGTAACTAACCCTTTAAAATTTAGAGGAAGCTTAAAAATAAGTGTTTAACGGACCTCTTAAAATTTTGAGTTGAAATGCTACTCTGCAATTATATGTTTTAGAGGATTGTTACAAATTATTTATTTTAAAGGGTTCCTTTGAAATTTCAAGTAGAGTATGTGGCAACAATGCTTATGGAGCTATTGGACATCTTTTACCTCACTTCTTTTGTATTCAGTATTTAGAAATGCTATCCAATTAGGTAATTGAAACATTAATAACTTCATTAATACATCTGCTCCTTTGACTAATAACAAAAATGTGACCCTGTCCAGAACTTAATTGGAATCTCCCCAGAACCATAAAGTAAAGAAATGTATTGGTACGGCCTCCTTCTAAATTTTAAAGGAAGAGTTACAGAATAGCCCCCTTAGTCTGCTACCAAGTCGCCAAAAAAGTTATATCCACTATATTAGTCTGATGTGAAAACGTTAGATTTAATTTTTGTCTAGTGTGTTGTTTGCATGATATGCACGTTATTTACCAGTGTTGTTTGTAGAGGTATTTTAATATTAGAATGACAATTTAGTGGTTCCAGGGAACGAAAAAGGTGAAAGCGCAAGGCATGGGTGTACATTCTGCTGAAGAAATTAACGAATTCGGACAACAAGATTTGAAAGTACTTTCAGATATGCTAGCCGATAAACCATTCTTCTTTGGAGACGAACCCACCAATGTAAGTATAAATTACTTTAACTATTAATTAACTGATATTTACTTGAAAAATAAGATTTTTATGAACATTATTGTTAATAATAGATGAAGAGAAAAGTGGAATCCATCTGAGTAGCCCCCTGTATTACCCGATCTAAAACTCAATTTTCACTTTTATTTGTTTAAGAGGTTCAATTTGGGTATGTAGTCAAGAAGGTGATGGAATTGATAACTCTCTATTCTCTCCCTTTTCCAGGTTTTTATTTTTTCGTCAAAATTTGCCATTTTACTACTTCAAGATGAGGTACAAGTGTAGAGGTATTCAGGAAAAAAATTGAATGCTAGTTAACGTCGGTCTATTTTTGCGACTGAGATTAATCACCGACACCAGGAGCACTCTACCCCTAACCGGAAATATTGTCGAACCCACTAGTGTCCCAACCCAACCCATGCCTGTGATATTCTTCCCCGCTGCAGGTTGTACTGGCTCTACTTCGGTGTTTTCCTGGTCACCTATCTAAGTACTAACCGCGCTCGACACTGCTTCACCGGGTGCGTTCCACTACAGTGCTGGGTCGACGATCTGAATTCAAACTTGAAAGTGAGATACTTTCACTAATTACTAGTGTTTTTGAAAAAGCCCTTTGGGTCAGTTTTTGTTCAATCCATGTACAGGTATTCTATTTGGTTGTTTGAATGACCAGTTAATCTTAATCATGTTTGATAGTTAATGGAAACTGTATCCCTTCTGTCACTTACGGAATTTGAAGGTCCTCATAGAGAGTGATTTCTCATACACCAGCGAACATTGACAATTAATCGCGGAGTTTTCGACTGGAATCTTTGTACGGCTTTTATTCTAGTTGGTTTTGCACACACCCCTAGTTAAGTATCATATGTCTAGATAGGCTTTAGAGTTTGTTTAGTTGATAGTTTGGATTTTTGATATAATAGTCAGACTGGTACAGGAGTACTGGGACTACATCGATAGTGACTGGTGAGCAATTGTTGTAGCGAATAGTGAACGTCCCTTGCACTGATTTCGATTGGTTAATTTGAATCCTCCATTTTCATACTATGCATTCAATTGGTTGAGATGATTTTGGATGTTTATTAAAGAGTCAACTAGATCTTTATCTACAGTGTTATCTGCTTCAGTCACCTAGTACACTTCCTTGGGGCACATCAGATTATATAGGATATTCGTCTGTAGTTGTATCATTCTGCTTAACTTAATTCAACCCTCTACCTTTTAAAGTATGTAATAATATTTTCTTTCTAAAGTTTGTCTAATGCTAACTATTCCGTGGACTTGATGAATGTTCTCTCGGAATTCAAACTGGTAGTTGGTAAGAAGTTTGTTAGGTTATATTCATCTTGAATTTCCTTTCGTCTAGAACATTTTTTTGATCCTGAGTGACAGGCTATAGTTTCCCGATATAACATTCTCAGATATTTATTTACCTTCTACTGTACCTACACATATTTAATTTTTTAAATTTTTCAGTTGGACGTTGTGGTATTCGCCCATTTAGCCCAAATCTACTTCATCGACAAGGAGGTCAGTTATCCATTGAGAGATTATATGACGGAAAGTTGCCCGAATTTGGTGGGACTCGTGAATCGTATGAAGGAGCGTTGCTTTTCAGATTGGGAAGATATTTGCACAACTTTGGATTTGAACTCACATTTACCTAAACCAAAAGCAGAAGAATCAAAAGATAACAAAGAAGAAAGCAAAGACGAAAAGGAGGGCGACAAAGAAAAAGAACCAGAAGAGAAAGATCTTGAGAAAGAAAAGGTGAGTTTTGGTTTTGAAGCTTAAATCGGGTTCGTGAATGATTTTGTTTGCAGGCTGACGAGAAAGAGAAAGACAAAGCCAATGAAAAATCAGAAGAAAACAAGGAAAAAGAAGGAAAGTAAAAAATAATAAAGAAAATTGGTTATCTCACAAGCCCCACTGCCGAGGCTCGTTTAATTTCGTTTTACATTGTCTCATCGTCTTTCTCATATTTTTATTATAATTTTTTTTAAATATTTTCGATTCATAAACTACGTGCAACACCCTAGTTTATAAGATTAATTCACTTTTTTTATTGAAATATACATAAGAAAAAAAATACTCTTGTCGTAGCTTTTTTTATAAGCAAAAAAGAAAACAAACAAAATATAGAGGACACTTATTCACAAGATATAATATTCATTAAAAGTTAAGTATAAAAAAATTGTTTGTATAAAATAATTTTAGCTAGGTTTTTATTTTATCGTAAGCAAAATGTATGTCTAATAAAATGAAAAAATAAATAAATTTTGCAGGCAGGAAAGACACCATTCAATCAAAACATAAAAATCATCCTGTGCATTCATTCATATAACGAATAATCCGGCTTGAAGGACCAATAATTTGTGTCTATAAATTTCCTTTTTTTTTCTATCGTAACGTAATGTACAGAATGATCACTTCTTGGTGTTCTGATTCAACATTAATCGTTCTTTCAGCCTTTCAAGATTTTATTCATGTAGTGCAGTCTCAGTGTATTCACTTATAATAATATTCCCAGTTAGTAGTACTTTACATTACAGTGTATTCATTCCATATTTTATAGTCTTCTTTCTCGTCCTTTCTATTTTTATTGCGAGGCCAAGCAATAGAGCATCAAAATAGTGAGTTTTTGACCTATTGCTTAGCTTTAGCTCACGACATCAGTTTTATCAGTTATCAAATACGTTTTTGAGGGGTAGACTGTACCTTAAGTTGATAAATTTCCAAATTGTTATGAAATTTTTGTTGTGCCAAAATTTTTAATACTTTTAACCGAATTTAATGTCCATCTTATATAAAGCATTGGGAATTTTGTTAACAATTGACCTAAAGTGCGCTGTTCAAAGTTATTTCCCAAATTCGATAAGGAAGTTTCAGATCACCTCTCTTTTACCATAATTTCATTATCCATACCAGTGACGGCTAGTACATAAGCGCTCCCAATAAATCTGCTAATTGCCTAAAATATTTCCTTTTATAATATATTTTGTAAGGCATTCGCATTGTCCTAACGATAAAAAAAAACTGCGGGCGCAAGCCACAGCTTAAAGCGTAAGTCCACCAATGGAATAACGGACCTATTTCGCGCGATCGTTGACGGTCTAAAACTAAGCCGTGATTTTAACAGGAGAAATCGCTGCATTTACTCCAGCGCAGCTTGACATATTACGTTGCGAGTTTAACGTAATAGAGTGCGGGTGTCTCTGAGAATTAAAATCAAAAGGTGGGCCATTATCAGGTATCACTATTGAAAAAATTGGTGGAAGTAGAGGAAAAAGTTATTCACGTAAATTTAGTAGAGACATTTATTCAAAAAAAAACGAATGGATTTGTGGATGTAACAAAAAAATGCTTAATATTGTTTTCCCTGCTTACTTTTTGGTGGCGATAAAGCTTGGACGGAAAAAGAAACCACGCATCTGATTTTGAAAAAAAAACACAAGAAAATTCTAAATGCCATCTTCATAATTATATGGAGCGTTACTAAGGTCAACTAATATTATGGCTCAATTAGATTCGGCGTATTGGTTAAATATTCAGAAACATAAGGAAAACGAAGCGAAGTAGTTCTTAGTGCGCGAAGATTTTTCTTGTGTGGCAATTAACAATCGTTCCAGAAATCCAATATTTCAATATGGAGAAAGGACGAAAAATCGATGGGAGACAACCCCCTTACAAGGTAAACTTTTTTTCAAAAATTGTTTTACCATGAGCCGCCACTGATCCGTAATCCATTCAAATTTCATTTACACCATGTCAAAACAATATCCCCACCTAACAACATCTCTAGCAGCAAACGTTTATAACTTTATAAAGGTGGTAGATTAATCTTTGCACGCTATTTTTTACAGGGTCGAACTTGGTTTTCGCCACTCTTCGCTGTAATTGCAATCGATGTTGATTTAGACCGCAACATGCTCAAAGTGTAACTGGGCAAATTAATCTGAGCCGATACTATACATATTTGGATACGAAATTTTTTTAAGAAGGAATTTCTCCATAAAAATCGAACTTTTCTGCCAAAAACTTGAATACATCGGGTGTATATGAAATCTGAACAGAGTACCTAGTTCCAAAAAAATTGAAACAAATTTTTTTCGGTAGCTTTTGACGGTTAAATCGTGTTTAATATTTTTGATATTTCAGATAAAGCAAAAGTTTAAAAACGCGCACAATTTTTTCCATGTAAGACCCAACTTTGCTTTATTGGAACTATGAAAATATTAAATTCAATCCGTTCTAAAATATTGTGGAAAGAAGACACCTTTTGTTCTTTGTATTTCTGACAAACTGACAAATAAAATAGTTCGTACAGCACACCGTGTGTTAATTTTCGACGCCTCTTCGTAAGTAAAAAATACATAAATCGATAAAAAACAGTGCCAATCAAAATCAGAATCAATAATTCTTAATTTTTAACGTATTTGTAGCTGATAAAACTAAGGTTTTGACAGGTAGACTGTTACATCTAAACGAGAAACGGGACTGGTTTTATAAATATCGCATTACAAAATTCTCATTGCTTGTCATTCTACTGTAGATTTTTGTATTTTTTTATTGGATAATTGATTTTTTTAAATTGTAACGCTGCGTATGCGTGATGGTAATTTGTTGAATCGGCGATATTCGTATCCGAATCGCTCGATACGGATTATCGTTTATAATTTAATTTATAGATATTGTACTATCAATTACATTTACTACAACTGTGTTGTACGCTATATTAATTTAATTAAATTGGTATTTTAAGTTGATACTCGTTTCATTTTTGTCAAATAATTACCCAAAATAACTTCATCAAATATAAGTACCAAGTCTCAATAAAAAGAAATGATGGGAAGCAGAGTATGTGAGTAGGTGTTTCATCATATAGTTCACATTTTGTGCAGATGCTTCCTCAGGGTGTAGTGTCCAGTCACCAACTGTCTTCAATTGTCTCTTACCCAGTTTCAACAGCCTGGATGAGAGTTCCTTGTCTATATTAATCAGTAAACTTTTTGGTATGAAGGTGTTCTTTTGACAGTCTCCATTTGAGTTGGTGTTCCTTGTCTAGCCAGTTTCTAAATTCCCCTCTTATTTAATCCTTCGTGATTTCACAAAACGGTTCCGGACCTATTAAGTCTCCTTTAGAACCTTCTTTGGCTAACTCGTCTGCCATTTCATTACCTGCAATCTGCAATCCCCACATGTGCAGGCACCCATATTAGAGACACGTTATCTCTTCTCTGTGAGTTAGGGTATTCTTTACAGTTAGATTACTGATAGACTTAAAGCGCCTGGCTGTCAGTGAATATTTTAATTTTTTGGCCGGTATATCCTCTTCTGATATTTTCATGAATACAGGCTATAGCCGCAAACGTCTCTACTTGAAACAGCAATAGTGCTCGGGTGACAGTTGATAAAAAAACTACAAAACGGTGTCGCCAAGAATTTTTCGCCCTGTCCATACGATTAGTTGTCCGATAAGGTAGGAGAAAAAAAAACGAATACACACAAAATACTCAAGGAAAAACTGGTAGGTGAAACGATTTGACTATTTCAAATTTAATGCATTTAGGGCTCAAATATCCCACATTGTTTTACTAAATATTTCTGTTCCTCACAAGATCGTGCCTATAAATGTCTTCTCTTAGCAAACCGCAAAAAAAGAAATCAATGGTTTCTAGGTCAGGCGACCTAACAGGCCATTTTACTGTTCTATTCGTGATCAAGTAATGCCTGATGAGAAGGACTGTTTCTCTTGCGTTGTGAGATTGAATAACCGACCTTTCATTCAACTTTTGCAGATTTGCTGAGTACACTAAGGTGTTTATTTTCCCGAAAATAATCCCTTTTAATGGATGGATTGTTTTTTGAGTCTTTATGATTCTCTATCATTATTTCTCAAAATTCCATTCTCCTACAGCCATTCTGTGAACAGGAAATTTTGAAGCATATTTTGCAATAAAATGCAGGTGGCCCTAAAATTAACGAGCGAAAAAGTTAGGGTCACTATTGGCTGTAAGCACTAGAAAAACGGATAGTTATATTCACAAGAAAAAGGAAGCTGATGGATCTTAAGTCTCTAAGACTTCTTAACAGAAATTTTCCACAGAGGTGAAATATCTATTAGGTATCACATATGTGATACCTAATAGATATCATATTATGATAGTAAAACTATTATTATTATTTGGGGAATAGAGTAAAAAGGGCATATTATTATCTATCCTATAAGCAATGCCTACGAACCGTTGGGGACTATCACCTAAAGGCACCCATACACTACGGGTAAACACGACAAACTTAACCGAACAGTTAAAATTGTACGTGCAAAATTGCCGCTTTTGAACACACATACACTGTCGGAAAAGAACGTCTGCAGTTGTCTATGGCAGTTGTGTGCTTCATGATGATTCGCAAGGGCATAATTGCAGTGGCGTTGGTTTTTGCTTTAACAAAGAAAACACGTAGATAATGTTCGAAATGCGCCAGAGATTTATTATTAAAAAGAAACGAATTTTTCCATGTCAATCTATTAAAAGAGTTTTAACTGGAAAAAAGCGACCGGTGTAATTATTTAAGAATAGATGAAGATACTTATTTAGAATTGTTAAACCGTATCACACCTTTGATACAAAAGCAAGATTCGCACTTTAGGCAGACCATATCCTGTCAAGGGTCAATTCTATAGGAAGTAGTTAAAAATTAACGGTACGCCGTTAAATTTGACAAAGTTTACGCTATAAAAAATTTACGCTATTTATAAATTATAAATCTACATAGTCAAGATTATCATTCAAATTTTAACATGTATGGTATCCAATAAAGAGTTTTCCGTTAAAACTTAATATGCATACAGACTAGCAAAAATGGGTTAGAAGATTGTCTTATTTTTAACTGTGCGTTAAAATTTAACATTTGCTTACAGAATTGCACTTATAAACGTCTTACGGCACCATTACGACATCTTGCAGGGCGAAGTTTTGAAGATTTAAAATTTTCAACAGCAATATCAGCTCAAGCCTTAGGACGCATAGTACCAGAAACATGTTGTGCTATGTACACTGATTAAAAGGAGGAATAGGTATTCTGATGATTTTATTTTCCATAAACTTGGCAACGATTTATATAACTTCAAAAATTCAATAGTAAAATCCATAGACAAAGGGTAAAATCTTTATTCCACATTCTTGTATCGGCTATTTTGCGTAACGAGTATGTTTTTTCACGGCGGATTTGAATGAATACCACATACTCTAGCAGACTTGCACGAACACGTTAGCCTGTACGAGTAAAATCTCAGGTCATGTCGGAGATGAAGAACGTCGGTTAACATCGTCGTGATTAGCCTATGGGCTAAAGGCCCCCATACACTACGGGTAAACACGACAATCTTAACCGAACAGTTAAAGCTGCGCGTACAAAATTGCTAGTGCATACACTGGGTGCCTTTAGATCGTCAAATGGATCCATCATAAGACCCATTCTAATCTACGAAGTCGTGATTTAGGTTCTTAAAGAACAAAAAACTACCACAAAATGGATCAAATTCAAAGAATAGCATTTCTCAAGATGCCATGAGAAACACACTACGGAGGTAATTCTTAATCTCACTCTCTTTCATATCCTCTTCTAAGAAAAAACTAAAAAATTATTTACAAACAACAAATATTGGGTAATTCGTCGAGGTAAGCTTGTTATTAAATTATCGATAAATGTGATATTAATTTACGTCGCAAAAATTGTAGTTTCCTTTAAAAATTGTTATTCTTTGTAAAGAGAAAGATATTGGAATTTAAAAACAAAATTACGAGAATTAATGTCTTTTAATTTGCAAAGCAAAAATTGGTAGCTTTCTGCTCTCCGGATTTTTGGTATTTAATTCCTAGAAACCTGCAGGGTCGCTGTTTGTAAAAAGACGTTCGACACCAGCGTTTACAATGTTGTTTTTCCTTTATTGTTTTCAATTTGGTGAAGGCAGGGGTATTTGTTTTCTTGTTTATTTCTGCCTATGCAAAGCCACTATTAATATTATATTAAAGATAGGGAAAAGCTGCTAAAACTCATAATAACAGCATATTGTCAATAAAACAACTTATTTTTTCTATCACACATTTTTAAAATCTTGCCTATAATAATCTACTAGACTAGTGGTATACAAAGGAGTAGCTCTTAATGTCTGTGAATTAGCATCATTTACATGAACTGCTACATAATCTCCTCTATCTAGTTCCCTTGGGGATCTACCAGTTGGTCCAGGAACTTTTATCGAAGGAAGAATCACTCTTATGTTTTGATCATTCCTTCCCTGTAAAAACTGTTTAGATCGTTTACTGTAGCCTTCAATTAAAACTAGATGAGTTTTTCCTATTTGAGATTTGTTCAGAATCTCTGCATTCTTCCGGAACGTTTCAATCATTCTTTCCAACCTTAAAAATACAAATATGAACAAAATGTATATAAACAGAGTGTGGCTAAATTGTGGAAAATTCCTTATTTGGCAAACAATTTATTTTTTCTACAATCACACTAAAAAGTAGGCTTTTTCGCTTGCCATTGACAACGTTGACGTTTCTTGAGGAGAGTTACTTTACGCTTGCCGAGCGTAAAAAATGGCAAAACGCTCGTTGCCCATAACAACCGATACTACAAACACAATTGTATTGACAGTGACAGATATAAAAGTTTGAAATATATTTGAATTAGCATATTTAAACTGACAGATTTTAAAAGTTTTTATGAATTCTACTTTATATTTGTTTTTAATAGTTACAATTAAGTGATTGCAGAAAAAATGCTGTTTGTATTATGAGCAAAAACGTGACATTATTGCTTTCAAGTAATTACCGCGCTCTCAAGCAATAATGTATCACTTTTCGCTCTTAATACATAAATAACTATTAGATAAAAATCCAGTCAAATTTTAATTTTTAATGCCGGTTTTTTAAATAATATGCGAACATGGTGAAGTTTAGACTTGGTGACGTGATTGTGAAGATTATCATTACTCCAGTATCTGCAATTTTGACAATAGATTGAATCATTTAGCCTCATCAGGAAACATAATTTGTTTAATAAAACGAGGATTGCATATGGTGATCGGAATCATCATCGTTGTGTTCTTGATGTAACTGAATTTTGTATGGATGATATTTTTAGTCTTTCAGAATATGAAATACCGACCGTAGATATGCCTGTGTGTGTCTGCTGCAATATGGTGTAAAGTATTAAGAAGATTATCTTCGACACTTAATACAAAATCAAGTTTCACGTTTTCTGATGCCTTAGAAAGCGGCATTTTGAATATTTTAAACATGACCGGCTTCTCTGAATTTTTTCTCAATTTTACTTACTTGCGATTCCCTGTTCAACAGTGTATATGCATATGCGTGTACTGCGATCTTACTGTTCTATGGAGTCACTGCATTATGTAATTTTGAGCTGGCGTTTTCACTCGCACTTAAATATTATGAATTTCAAACTTCTTTAAATTTAGAAATTTGATAAATCTATAATCTAGACCATTAACTAAATTTCAACTACCACACAAAGGAAGTTAAGAAAAAAGCCATTGCAAGAGCAAAATATTTTAGAGCTTTGACGTAGCAAGAGATATATACCAAATGATATGTAGTGTAGACCACTTCTGGAATATAGCTCTATATTATTTCACACCTGCTCGAAACCAGCCCTGAACAATCTACAAATAGCAGAAACAACCTGCCTCAGAAGCATAACCAAATTAAGACACCCCCAGAACCATACACTGTCCATCAAACCAAAGGCTATATAATACTGTCAACATCACACCTATCTTGGAAAGAATGGATGAGTTAAGCAAGAAGTTTGCAAAAAACCTAAACATTGAAATGCTTCAAGATATGGTCATAGCCCGGGATCCGAATATACCACCAAAAAGGAAAATTCCCGAAAAGCCACTGTGGACAAAAATAATGAGTATTAAAGCAAACACTGTAAATTAGTACAATGTAGGTCTCTAAATCAGACTCTATTAAGTGTTCTGATTACATCTTACATATATACTTATATAATTGTTATCTATTTATTATCATTTTTTTGCGTTTTAGTTATTGTATCTATATATATGAAAAAAAATTGTTATGCAAGAAATTTGTAAAAATCTGTGGCAGAAAGACCTCGGTCGTTAGCCATTTGGGTAACCAATAAAGATAATCTCCTCCTAGAAATTTGAAAAATCCTTCAGTGGATGATCTATTAACTATGTCTACATTATAATTTTGGTAAAATAAAAAAAAGTGCAAGAGGTTTATCACGTCACCACGTCAAAACTGGTGCCGTCACCATGTACGCATATCATTTGGCGGCATTTAAAATTAAATATCGACCAATTTCATTTTTGTAAAAAAAAAATTGATTGCAAAATAATTGACTATTGAATAATTAGCCACAATCTGTATAAATAGATGTCATTACAAACCTATATTGTTTAATTTCCACAGGCACATCATCTTTATACCTCCTGTGAGCAGTGGTTTTCTCTCTCATACTGTATGCAAACAGAAAAGCTGTGTTATACTTTATTTCATCAATAAGTGTTATAGTTTCTTCAAATTCTTCATCAGTTTCTCCACAAAACCCACAAATAAAATCCGAACTTAAAGCAACATCTGGTATAAATTGCCTTATATGTTTTATTAGCTGTATATAAGCAGTTCTAGTATAACCTCTACGCATTCTTTCTAAAACAGCACTATTGCCAGATTGAGCAGGCATATGAAGATATTTACAAACATTATGATGTGATTGTATTGCCTAAAAATTGTTTTATTAAAATTTTGCTAATTTAAAATAAGTATATCAAGTACCTCTATAACTTCATCAGAAAAATCTTTTGGATGTGGTGATGTGAATCGGATTCTCATTTCGGGATCTACTTTTGCAACTTCTTTAAGCAGATCTGCAAATCTGAGACCTCCTTTCTTGGGTTTATAAACTGTTTTGAAACCATTTGCTAAAGTGGTGATATTATCCAATTTGGTATTTACAGAAACATCACGATAACTATTTACATTTTGACCAAGTAATGTTACTTCCTTTACTCCTTGCTTCGATAAATCCTCTACTTCACGTAAAATAGAAGTTATTGGTCTAGATCGCTCTCTTCCCCTGGTAAATGGTACTATGCAATAAGTACACATATTGTCACATCCCCTCATAATCGATACGAAAGCAGATACTGAATTTTCATTTAAACGAACAGGTGCTATGTCTGCGTATGTTTCTTCAAATGATAAAACAACATTTATGGATTTTTGATTGTTTTCTGTTAAACTAAGTAACCTTGGAAGATGTCTGTAACTGTCAGGTCCTGCTACTAAATCTACTAGAGCATCCTTTTCCAAAACCTAATAATTTTAATTACCTGCTTGAATGAAAATGTATGTAGGAAGTGAATGAATGAATAAAATGTACCTTTTCTTTAAGTCTCTCAGCCATACAGCCTAATATTCCAATTTTCATCGTTGGTCGATCTTTTTTACGGGATAGTTTTATGCCCTTCATAAATCTAAGTCGTCCCCAAATTTTCTCTTCTGCACTATCTCTAATTGCACAGGTCATAACGAGAACTACGTCTGCTTCAGCAATATCGAGAGTGCGTTCAAAGTTATTGTTTTTCAAAATTGAATAAACAATTTCTGTATCGTTTACATTCATCTGACATCCGTATACATCAAAATAAACTTTTCGTGGTTTGTTGGATAAAGTATTAATATAAGGTACATCTTCACATTCACTTTGTTCTTGTTGAAAATTGTTATTTTTTGGACGACTATTTTCTACAAAGTGTAGAAGGTTTGGTCCGTTGTTGATTTTCTCTCTAAATGATTTATTGGAAATATATGAAGCACTTTTTTGCCTATATATAGAACTATTTATACATGTTAGATTTTGGTTATTTAAGGCACGTCCATAAAGGTGCCTTATTTTGTTCATAGTTTTATTTATTACAATTTATTTCCTTAATGTCACACACATGTCACATTTCACTAACCTAGAAAAATTAAGTCACCACAAACACACCACCACAGATAACATACTCAACACCATAGAACTCTATACTACGTAACTGGAATGGACACGACCGTTGTCAAAGACTAGAGAAAGTGTGTCAGAGGCAACAGACAGAGATAGCCTGATGTGACGGTAACCTATCTCTTTCTTACTTTAGGTCGTAGATTGGATTTGGATAATTTCTTTGAATATAAAACAATTTATACTCAAATCAAAGGATAATTTGCATAATCGGTTAGAAATCCCAGTTTATTCATTTTAGATTGTACTTTTGTTGTGGAAAAACCCTTATTCTAGTGAAAATAAATGTTATTGTTTTGGAGTGTGCCATCAGTTTACTGTAATTTTCAGAGCAGAGTGAATTTATAAAGTTTGAATTTTGCTTGATGTATAAGATTTCTTTATTTCTTTTATAGTTTTCCATTTAAACGTCCTGAAATTCTAAAACTATGGATACAAGCAGTTCGTAGGGAAAATTGGAAACCATCAAAAACAAGCAACCATGTAAAATTATTATGATTTAACATGATTAGTAAAACCACAGAGTACACCATCTAACAAGAGACGAAAGATTTGTCGGTTCCTTTGAAGTCGGACTAACACGATATTGAACGGAAATACGTCGAGGTATTGACACATAAACTACCTGATACACTGAGAAAAGTAACACTACACTAAGAAAAATAGTAGTGTTGATGAACTTCCCTCCCATTTAGGTCTATAGAATATTATTTTAACTACTAAAAGCGTTTTCGATTATTTACTTTTGGCTGCTAGTAGCAGCTCGTAGTGACTGAATTCCGTTCGTTTATTACCGGGCGTGACGCCTAGTCTTACCTTCCCCTTGCCCCTTAAGCACATACACGGACATTAAATATTTGACGTTTGTCTGGTTTGACGTTTATTTAAAGGTTAATATTGTGCCGATTACGATTTAATACGATTTAAACATTACTAAAAATATCTAAATATGCGAAATTATATTATCAATAACATTATAATTGAAAACTGTTCTCCTAACAACACAGGAAATTCATTGGCATTGGCACATGTCAGGTGGTTTTGAGGATCCTAAAAAATCGTGTTCGATTTGCTCAAAAGTCGTGACGACTGAGGCGTCACGCACAAGTGCTTGAAGCCCAAATAAACGAAAGCAACATATATAACATAAGAACACCTTATTATTGATCTCATGTGTGTAATGAGAAGTAGCTCATTTTCAACCTAATTTTAAAATATTACACGGTGAACTGAGGAGAATGTACGGAAGTGACGGCTTGACATTGACAGATAAACTAATTAATTCACGCATGTGCACACAAATTTGCGATCACGAAAACTACTTTCTTTCGCCTCTTGTTAGATGGTAAAACTCCAACAAAAAAAAAACCAATTTTTGTGATATAAAAAAATTCCAGCACACGCTTTTTATCCAGATTTTGATATCACAAATTCTATTTTTTACACAAGAAGAAGGGCAAAGAAATAGTGATAGCATCATGCTACTTTGAGGGAGATGGGCCTGCACCACCCCCTGAGGTACAAAAGCTGGTGAAGTACTGTGAAGAGAAGAGACTACCTCTACTTCTAGCATGTGATGCCAATGCACACAATACCGTTTGGGGCAGTAGCAACACCAACAAAAGAGGTGAGCAACTTTTAGAATATATCCTTAATAAAAACCTTAATATCCACAATATATGGAATACCCCCACATTTGTAACAAGGGTAAGGCAAGAAGTTTTAGATGTCACACTGGCAACACAGGATCTAAAACATATAGTAAAAGATTGGAGAGTATCGGGTGAACCATCACTCTCCGATCATAGTATCATAACATTCAAGTTAGAACTAGGCATACCTGAGATAAGCCTCAGGAGAATACCAAGAAAAACAGACTGGGACAACTATAACACCTGTCTGAAAAGAAATCTAGCACATATTCAGAGAAAAGGAAGGGCTAAGCACCATCTCGACCTGGAAAATGAGCTAGAGGATCTGAACAGGGCAATAATCGAGGCGTTTGAATCTCTTCAAAAACAACGAAGCAACAAATGCACCCTGGTGGAACAAACATCTGTCAGAACTAAGATCTCAAACCCGGGACCTTTTTAATAAAGCAAAAATCACCGGAGACTGGCAGAGATACACCGAGGTGAGAAACACCTACTACAAGGAAATTAGAAAAGCTAAAAGAAATAGCTTCAGAAAATTCTGTGAAGATATAAACATAACACCTGCTGCGGCAAGACTTTTCAAAGTTATGGCGAAAAGTAGGGTCAACACAGATATGGCTTTGAGGAAGCCAGATGGTGAATATACCGAAAATGAGGAGGAAAGAGTTCGACTCTTACTAGAAACTCATTTTCCAGGGAGTACCCCAGATAGGGGAGATAATCCTCTCGAAGGTCACAATAGGCCTTC
This sequence comes from Galerucella tenella, assembly GCA_910591685.1. Lineage (NCBI taxonomy): Eukaryota > Metazoa > Arthropoda > Insecta > Coleoptera > Chrysomelidae > Galerucella > Galerucella tenella. The sequence goes on along the minus strand of CAJUYH010001427.1, from coordinate 73,665 downwards.
AAGAGAAATTATTACAATGGCCAAACACATTTGTAGTAACGATAGGTTGAAATGGGCCATGAACACCTTTTCACCTTTCAAGGCACCAGGAGCAGATGGAATTTTCCCAGCATTGCTCAAGAAAGGACAAGACGAAATTCTACCACATCTGATTAGAATTAGTCGAAGCAGCTTAGAACTGGGTTATATACCTGAAGCATGGAGAAGGGCAATAGTAACCTTCATTCCAAAAACTGGAAAAAGGGATACAACAAACCCCAAATCCTTTAGACCAATTAGTCTAACATCGTTTGTACTCAAAACGATGGAAAAGGCTATTGATAACCATATTAGAACGGAAATCCTAGAGAGACTACCTCTCCACCCATGTGTGCATGCTTACCGGGCAGGCAGATCTACGGAGACTGCACTGGTACAACTGACGGAGGATATCCGAGGTGCTCTAGACAACCAAGAAACTGTAGTATGTGCATTTTTGGACATAGAAGGAGCTTTTGACAATACTTCACATGAGGCAGTCAGAAGAGCATTGAACAGAAGAGGTGTAGACAGCACAACATCCAAATGTCGGAACTGCTCACCACAAGAATAGCAGAGACGAGGACGAGCAAAGACATTGTCTCCATCTGCACTACCAGAGGATGCCCACAGGGAGGAGTAGCATCCCCATTAATGTGGAGTCTGACGGTTGACGAACTCCTGTGTGGTTTGACGGATCTCGGAATATCCTGCCAAGGATATGCCGACGATATTGTCATAACAGCCAGGGGAAAATTCGAAAACACTCTTTGTGATATTGGGGTCTGAACTATACAAATGGCTGGTGTAGGCAAGTGCGACTTAGCATCAACCCCACTAAAACCATCCTGATAGCCTTCATTAAGAAAAGAAAACTCAACCTCAAAACCATAAAACTTGATGGGAACGAGATTGAATGGAGACAAGAAGTCAAGAATCTAGGTTTAACTTTAGACAGTCTCCTGTGGAACAAACACGAAAAGGAGATTACATACAAGGCAAAAATGGCTATAATGGTGTGCAGATATCTGTCAGGAGCAAACTGGGGCTGTAACCCAAAAATCCTAAGCTGGATGTACACTGCCATAGTGAGACCAATCATCACTTATGGAGCCATTGCCTGGTGTAGTAGAACTAGCCTATTGACGACGAGAGAAAACCTCTCCAAAATTCAAAGACTAGCCTGTATATGCATTACAGGAGCAATGAGAACATGCCCAACGGCAGCCATGGAAGTGATTCTCAACCTCACCCCTTTACATATGGTGGTGGAAAGTGTTGCAGAAAGAACAAGATACAGACTAAGTAGAGAGGGAATCATTAAAAAAAATACCTCCTCACTTTTTAGAAATCAGACAACCTGGGACATGCCACAAGACGGTATGATGAAAAAATATAACTTCAAAGAAATTCGTTACGGAAATGAGCAACAAGAAGGAATGGGATCCAAATACCATTACCAGACTTGGAAAGAATGCCATTCAATGGTACACAGACGGCTCAAAAGCAATAGAAGATACTGGGATAGGAGTGTTCGGTCCAGGAACCAAACACTCTTAAAGCTTGGGAAAAACCCCAAGTATCTTTCAAGCGGAAATCCACGCCATATGAAAGTGCGCCCAGTTCAATATTGATAAAGGATACAGAAGACAAAGGATTATCATAATGTCGGATAGTCAAGCAGCCATTAAGGCACTGAGCTCTTGTGTAATCAGTTCCAAAATGGTGTGGGAATGCCTAGACAAACTCAATGAACTAGGCGAGAACAACATAGTCACCTTACTATGGATTCCAGGACACACTGGAATAGAAGGAAATGAAATAGCAGATGAACTAGCAAAGAGGGGGACTGAAATACCTTTCTGGGGGCCCGAACCCTTTTGCGGAATCAGCCCCAATGTAATATTGGAAGAAATAAGTAAAGCCGAGAAAAAGAGAAGATCTGACCATTGGAAAGATCTAGTAGGGCTTATACAATCAAAGACTCTTCTGGGTGACTATAACCTGTTGAGATCAAAAGAATGCATAAGTCAAAGTAAAACTGCGCTAAGAGTTTTAACAGGGATCCTAACGGGACATTGTCGCCTGAATGGGCACCTGAAAAAGCTCAAAATGGTGGAGGAAGAAGAATGCAGATTTTGTGGAATGGAAGAAGAAACCTCCATCCACATACTTTCCAACTGCACAGCACTCCAGAATCCTAGAGCACAGCACCTGGGAGATTACTGGATAGAAGAGGAACATTTGCCCAAGTTGAAGCCTGCAGACATCCTAAAATTCCTCCGGGAAATAGGACTAAAGGAACTACTAGTTTCTGAGACTCTCCTCAGAAACTGAGTAGAAGTAAGGGGGCACAATAGATCTTCTAGGTCTCAGTGAATGTCACCCCAAAAATAACACATACATACATACATTCTATTTTTTAAGCATATAATTTTTAGTCTAGGATAGTTACGTATATAATATCATAGTCAATTAATCAAATATTGATGCGAAATACAATGAAAAATAAAAAATAGTTTAAAAAGTTCACTTGCCGCTCATTTCACGTAACGAGATAGAGAAGGATAGATATCCGTCACAGTTGCGGGTTGCCTAGTTTCAAATTTGCCTCACTTTTATTATTCGACGCGTCCCTTCCAGTTACGTAGTATAGAGTTCTATGCTCAACACTCCACTAAGTCGGTTATCTATGGTCACAACCAATATAAGAGACATCTATTAGAAAATCATCAAAGCCCCAAATACATATCATAGTTTTTTTTATCTATGGGTTTCACCTCATCTGTTTGAGTAATAATATTTAGATTTTTTTACTACACTTTTCCAGTAGAGACAAACTTCTGACAGGGTGCAACCGGTAGAAAACATCCTGTAAGCCGGTGGTGAATACTTTTCGTCGGTTGTAAACTTTTTCTACTGACTGGGGTCATCTTCGAGACATGGGGCACAAACTTCCACCATTGTCTAATAATTAGACAATGCTTCCACCTACTAGAAGCAGCTCGCAGCCTTGACTTTTCAGAAGACATAGGTGAGCTATGACTTTCGTCATATTTTCACAATATATGTTGCTTTCGTTTATTTGGGCTTCAAGTACTTGTGCGTGACGCCTCAGTCGTCACGACTTTTAAGCAAAACGAACACGATTTTTTAGGATCCTCAAAACCACTTGTCATGTGCCAATGCCAATGAATCTCCTCTGTTGTTAGAAGAACAGTTTTCAATTATAATGTTTCTGATAATATAATTTTGCATATTTAGATGGTTTTAGTAAGGTTTAAATCGTAATCGGCACAATCTTAACCTTTAATTAAATTTTAAACCGGTCAAACGTCAAATATTTAATGTCCGTGACTTGAAGCTCATGCTTTTCGGTATGTGCTCAAGGGGCAAGGGAGAGGTAAGACTAGGCGTCACGGCCGGTAATAAACGAACGAAATTCAGTCACTACGAGCAGCCAAAAGTAAATAATCGAAAACACTTTATGGTAACTGTTCCCCAATGGTTCCCCATTTTTCGAAATATTTTCCGGCGGTTTTAGACTTTTTCACCGATTGATTATATTTTCTATTGCAGCCATTGCTTCCATCTATGAGGGGCACATTCCAACCTTGATTGCTTGACTATCCAAGTAATACTTTCGAAGTATTATCCCGCATGTTCTTTACAAGTAATTTTTCCCAATAGACTTAGGTAAGCTATGTCTTGGTTTTCATATTTTTTGTACCTCATAATGTTTGTCAGCAATTTTTGAATAGATATGGAATATGAAAGACCATTATTATTAGCTATAAATCAGTTAATTTTCAAGCAAATATATTATAATAAGAAATTCCAACCCAACCTCTCTCCGTATTTTAGACTGGTTCGATTTGCCCTAGCCATAAGGCGACTGTGATAAACGGATATGTTGGTGCGCAGACAATTTTTGCAGGTATACCGTTAGAGCTAGCTTTTCACGAGTAGTATTAAATATTTACATTGTGAATAATTTTATTAAAAAATACATTGAAAAGAAATTTTTCAAAATACAAAAAGCGTATCGTATCTTATCGTTAGGTACTACATTATTCATTAAAAAGTTCATCATTATCTGTACTAACCGTTTCTTCAGGTGTAAAACTTTCAACTTCAAATTCATGTCGTCCAGTTTTAAGATGAATGTACCTAAAATTCAAAAATAAACTATGATTTTCCGATAATTCAACTAAAAAAAGGTTACTTACAAAACTAAGAAAAAAACACCTAATTGTGTTGACGCTGTCAAAAAAAAGATAATTCCTGGATTCAAATTAATACATAATTGGTAAAGGGCATTGTAGCAAGTGCCAGATATCAATGGTACAGCGTTATCAGCAACTGATAGGACAGCAAATGCTTTACCTACAATGTAAATAAAACATTTATTCTAATGTTATCAATAATTATTGGCTTATGAACTCACCTTTTTCTGACATTGGAACTATTTTTGAAACAAGAGATCGTATTACAGGTGCTACTATAGGACCAAAAGATGCAAAAACTCCACCTAAAATTGACACAAAATTAAATCATAGTAACTGAATAATTTTTATTATACAATTAAGGATAAAAAGATAACTTTTTGACGCACACTTACCTATATAAAATGTCGGGATAGTTGCGGTAAAGTAAAATATCCTCGCCACTGCATGTGCCATAGCCCCAATAATAATAATAACAGTATCTCTAAAACCTAAAAGCTTACTCATCACTGGAATGGCTATCAAAAGAATCACATCTTGCAAACCAGATTGTACAGTTCTAAATAAACTAAATTGTTCAATTGTCCAACTAAATACTAACTGACAATACAAAAACATTATTTCTCTTTCGTCTCTCTGAAATGTATACAGAGCCATCATTATTAATAATAACCACAGGTAAGTTCGTCTGTTATTTTGGCGTTTGAGGCTGAACACTTTGACTGTTGCAGTAACATGATTGTAGTCAAAGAAATCTAAGAGTTTATTATCTGCTTCCGATAAAGGTCTTTGTCTGGAGTCACTTCTCCATTTTAATCTGCCTCCAGAGTATAAAATAGCTAACACCAACAGAGAGCTATTAATAACAAACATGTATGTGTAAGATTTACTTACTACATAATTGAATAAGTAGGAACCTAAAATGAATATAGAAAGGTTTTTCTTTAATACAATTAATTAAAAGTAATACTTGCCTAAAGCAACTCCTATGGGCATTGTTGCCAAGTAACAAACCTCTAGTATAGTAACACGTATAGTACGATTATTAGTAGAGGAAATATCTACAATGTATGTAAATGAAGCTGCAAAAATAGCAACATCTGCGCCAGTTAGAGCACTAGGTAAAGTGGCTGTAAATATAACATACTCCAACGGCCACTCAGTTTGTAAACTATTTACAATAATCATTAATGAGAAAAACAGCTTTCCAAAAAGGCCTATAATTAGTAGTGGTTTTCTACCTCGTTTATCTGACCAGGCACCCATGAAAAATGCTAATACTATAGGTACCAAGTGACCTGCGATGTTGTTCCATATGTGAAACTTGGCAACAGTTTTCTAAAATATTTCGTACAAAAAAATGGTATTTTAATTTTGTAAGAGCATTACCTGCACTTCTTTAGTGATATTCTTATACACTGGTTCATTTATGTTATGGCATATGGTTGTATTAAAACTGTGATTTACTGTACAAGCTTTGTAAACATAGAATGATTGTTCAACAACACTAGTCAACATAAATGCCATCATGTACAATATCATTGTTGGTTCAACAGTTATATAGTTACAGTAATAAAGAAATTTGTTCCTGTATCGAACATTGCTTATTTCATCCATCTGAAAATAAAAATAATTTAAATTACATACACTATATGGTTTTTATTTAAACTGGTAAGTTTTTAAAATTATCATCCTTGATAATATGTTATTATGACTATGTAAACTATATTGGACATTTAAGACAAGTTAAATTAGTGTTCCTCAATGGGGGTGCTAGACTAAATAACATTTAATTTCCCAGTTAGAATTAGAAATAAAACTTTAAATATAATGAGACTGGTGTATGAGAATATGAGATTTATTTATAATCAAATTTTGATAAAAAATACATAAAAAACCACAATTTAACATCAACCAATTATCATCTCTTAGCATTATTGACACTATTCAAGATTATGTCATAGTTAGTTAACAGAGCTGATTGTCTCTTTTGGTTTATCACTTCTCAAGTAGGTCTTTATCAGTTTTAAAAGTAACCTCCAAGGCAGGCGCCAGTGAGTGGTGTTTCTACCACAGTACATTTAGTTCAACTAATTAAATTGAGAGTTGTTACCTCCTATGGTTTTTTGCTGTCTTAAATAAACAACATACCTAATTATATATGTATATATAAGATAATCTGGAAATTGAATATTATACTTACTTTCGAATTTGATATTTTCTTTTGTTTTGAATATCTTTAACATATATCTATATACACACATCTACACAATGTGCGATTTTGAATGATATGAATTGTTTTAAAATTTAAAATAATTTTAGGTGAATCAATCATTAATATTCCGTATAAAGTTGATATTCAATGAGAACATTGAAAATTCATATGTAACCATGTGGAAATTCGAGGTTAGAATTTGAATGAAATAGCAAATAAGCAAATAATCGTTTTTTGCGCAGCTTAGTAAAAAAGCGCGAAATTTAAGAATTATAATTTTTATACGAGGTGTGTACCGAATATTATGAGTAGGTATGGGATTATACTTATCAGGTAACCAGTAGGAATCTTCCGAGAATGTTATAATGTACAATAACAGAAATAGTTATTGTTTATATCGAAGTAGAATGTCTCGATAGTATTAGAAGAAATCACAATGATTTTTAGCATGGGATACACAGTTGTAGAATAATATATAATTATTAAACAGTGTTAATTATTCATGACTATGGTATAATTACAAGAAAATAAACAATATTAAGTACGTTATGAAATCAAACAATTTTATTTTGTAAAATCTACATTGTAATTAAACATTTAATTACAATATTTAATTACATTTAATTACAATGTAGATTTTACAAAATAAAATTGTTTGATTTCATAACTTACTATGGATCTACATCAAGTAAAAGCCTCATCTATTCAATATTAAGTACACTTACCTTGCAAGTAATTCGTCCTAAGAATACTTATTTTTTAACACGGCAAAATAATCATAACACAAAAAGTATAAGTATGTACCTATATGTGTTTATTATCGAAGACTAATGTGTTAATAGCATTTAAATATAGAATATAATTTAGATAAGTCGTTAAACCACTGTTGGCTATATTTGTCAAATGAATTCTTCCGAACAGACAGTAACTTTAATAGTGAACTTTGATCTTTATTACATATAAATTGTGTAATGATAAACAATTAGTTGTATTGTACAATCGTAGTTATTTATTTTTTGAATGTTCCGATAAAAATGCAACGTAATTTATTCATAGATTTAAAAAGAATGGAATTTTCAAGTTATCATGCAGTAGGTATAATTATTGAACAAAATTGATAAATTTAATATCTACACTATTTATATTTTATATACAAATAATACTTTGAATTTTATTGAGTATAGATAAACGATAAAGAGTATATTTAATGACTTACTAGTGCGTTATTATGCTTTTATACCTTTGTAATGAATGTATCCTACTATATGGATACTTGGTAAAATGATGCCGTAAAATGATGATGTAAAATGATGCCGTTCGCCATGTAATGAATGTATCCTACTATGGATACTTGGTAAATTATAGGTGTGGAAGGGCCTCTGAATAGGTGGTGTTGCTGGTCACTCGGTGTGTCATCTTACAGGAATAAAACAACTACCTGTAGCACTGGGACATGTTCTGTTTATTACTTTACTTTACTAGTATACATTAAACTACTTATTACTAACACTAATATTAATAGTAATTGTAATGATTAAAATGATTAGAATAATTAGAATGGAATGAATAGAATGAATCCTAACCCAGACAGCACAAGTACGTACATAATACATATTCAATACGTACTCATGAGATGTAAGGTACGTATTAACGTACATTTTCCAATAAAATGTACGTACTTGGTACGTACCGGTAGTACGTACTTGGTACGTACCAGTAGTACGTACTTGGTACGTACCAGTAGTACGTACTTGGTACGTACCAGTAGTACGTACTTGGTACGTACCGGTAGTATGTACTTGGTACGTACCGGTAGTATGTACTTGGTACGTACCGGAAGTACGTACTTGGTATGTATCATCCAGCAGACACGTACAGAGCTGACAGCTCACAATTGAGTTTCAAGGAGTTTTTCTTGAGTTCCTTTTAAGCAACGCCGATATTGTTGTAAAATGAGTTTATCCGTCACAATGTTAATAACGTTGCTGTCGTAGCAGGAATTCGAAAAAATTTCCTTGACACTTAATTGTGGGTTTAACTGTATTGTCTTATAAATTAGAGTACACATTAGAATGTGCCCAAACTAGATTAGATTAAAATATAAAACTTCAAAAACAGCTTGAAAATTAATTTATTTTGAAATAATATACAAATTTTTACTATTTTCTATTTACTATTTGGTACATTGAACCTTTTTGCCCTGGCCGGTGCCCTTCTTAACCACCTATAATTGCTCCGTCTCCTTATTTTCTCTGCATTTTCCAGATTTCACAGCAGCACCTTAAAAAGATAATGAAAAATAGCTAAAATAAATACGTTTAAGTGAATAAGTCTCTGTGACATTATTAAAATTATTGGACGATACAGAAAAATTACGACAAAAAGGCAGATTTAAATCTTCAACCAACTGTTTTCGATTATTACTAACAAATCTCTGAAGTTCTTTAGTTGCTTTTTTATAATGTTTACTAACTTTATAAGACATCTCACTAGTAGATTAATGTACTAATAAATAATAGGTGGGTAGGTATACTATCTTTATAAACAGCAAATAAACAGGTTGTAAAAAAATACTGCTTACAAGATCCCAAAACTACAAACTATAATGAAACTAGTATTAAAATAAGTACCTAATATTACTTCAAACTAGTTTAACTGTTACTTTAATATATATAAATTGAATAAAGTAATAGAAAATAGTCAATAACTTACCAACTATTTATCCTGGTCTTGGTGTATAAACAACAAAAGTGGCTGGCACAAGTGGTCTGTGTGATCGTGGGTGAAATGGGTGGAATATTGAGATAAAAACCGCCAAATATTTCTTTTTATTGCACTCCAAACTAAAAAAAGCGCGAACGCGACAGATACCCTCTACATCTGGTTACCATATTGGACGAATTATTGTTCGTTCAAGGTCCTAGCGTTCTACCCTATAGATAATATACCTACTTCTACCCATCACAGGGCTGCATGGATGCGCAGTAACTACATGTTGTTTTGCCCGCTGAGCATGCGTCCATGCAACCTTTAACCTTCTATTCGATATGTATTAGATACATACATAATACGTATCAGAAAATATGTACTGCCGATACATATTGAGTACGTACCTGGTACGTGCCCAAAAGTACGTACTGTTTATGAATCACAATGTACGTACTAAATACGTACATTTTAGGTAATGTACGTACAGGACGTATATAAGACCTAATATGTACGTATTCAATACATACAGTGCTGTTTGGGAAAACACTATCGTTAACATATTTATACGAAGAGTCAAGTTCATCGTTAGTAAATATTATAAAGAATACTGTTTGTGTTTATGTTTATTTCACGCTCTGAACTTGACTTCGTACGTGCAACCTTCCTATTTCTTATTTATAAAACGATTAATGATTTATTGGAATTAGCTTCAAGGGAATTTATTATTTATATTATTGAAACGTATTGTTTTGACTAAAAGACATCACACCTTAGGTACCATCTACATAATGTAGACACATTAAGGTGCAAAAAAAGTTTCCGATTAATTTATTAACAATTAAAAAATTTACATTCAAGTATATACAGTGTGTCCCAAAAAGTTTTATACTTATGGAGAAAAAGTTTATCTTACATTTCACAAAAAAAAATATTCTTGATAAAAAGCTCTGCATGACTTGTAGATCCATAGTCAAGTACAAAATTTTTAAAACATTGGCTGGAATACAGGGAAAATCAAAATTATGATTTGGAGTGAGAGTAAAATACGTTCAAACTGTAGTGGAGAGCAAAATGTTTATTGAAATTGTTATTAAGTAGCAAAAAATTATGATAAAAATTAACCCTTGAATTTATTTATTACATATCTGACAGTTGTGAAATGTATTGTTTTATCAGGGTGTCTATTATTAAAGATTTCTGCTGCTTCCCTACATGTTTTATAATTTTCTCCAACAATGAGAACAATTTCAATTTTATCTTTAATTCTCAATTTTACTGGAATTTCTAATTATTGCAAACACACACATTTATGTAACATTTGACATTTGTTGACAGTTATTAGATATTCCAAAGCACTCTATCCAGAACGTAATAAGGATGAGTAAAACAAAATCAGGCGCTTATTATGAACGGGACTTACGATGTTTCGTACTGCGCATTAATCTAACAATTGCTGACGTGTTTATTACAATAATCTTGTAATTTTTATCTGGAAAAATCACTAATCAACAAGTGTGCATAATTTTTTGATACTTAATAACAATTTCAATGAATATTTTGCTCTCCACTACAGTTTGAACGTATTTTACTATCACTCCAAATCATAATTTTGATTTTCTCTGTATTCCAGCCAATTTTTAAAAAATTTTGTACTTGATTATGGATCTACAAGTCATGCAGAGCTTTTTATCAAGAATATTTTTTTTTGTGAAATGTAAGATAAACTTTTTCTCCATTTGTATAAAACTTTTTGGGACACACTGTATATTGTTTGGTTGTATTTACATATAATTTTGGCAATTCTGATAGGTACGCTGATAACTAAATTTCCTGCAGCAAATTTAAATACAATATTCATTATTCAAAACGAACTGGTATGACATAAAAGTTTGTATGCACCACGGATACTAATAGATATATACCCTTGAGTGACTTACAAGAAAATTCGTTTTTCACCCTTAACCGGAATAATAAAAATGCTGCCGCTGCTAAAAATCTATCTTGATGGTCTTAGACTATAAGCCCATGGGGAAAAAAGTGTCGCGATTTGAAACAGCAGCAAATCCATTCAGAACGATAGTGGATTGGGTTGGGTTATCTATCGGGCGCGTCCTCAGGTGGCGGATAGGGGAACGGCCAAGGGACTGAGTCACCGGTCCCTTGGTCAGTGGCAGAAATAAGTAGGGTGAGGGGAGCTAAACCTCCCCAAAAGCCTTTGCGAAACATGCCACCGCGGACCAGCCTACCCAAACTAAGGTGTAAGGAATCGTGCCGACAGCTGAATGGCCGAAGGGTGATATGCGGTCACGAACGATCCCTTTGGGGAACCGGGCGGAACCCCATTGTAATTAGCCTTCCTCTGATAATGCGGGGCTCTGCCAGAGGTGACCAACCCTTCCCTTGCTACTCGTGGGAACACACATGATAAAAACACGAATAACAAAAACAAATCCCTAGGCTGGACAGAAGTGCTCACCTCAATCAAAAGCAGTAGCTGGGGATGAACAGAAATGTCCACCCCAAAACACTGCACAGAATGAGGCTGGACATGGAAGATTACCTCGTGATGCAACACAAAGGCCTAGGCGAAAGCGCATTTGCGGCGCCGAGGCCAAAAGGAACTAGAGAGCGAAGGAATCAGGGGTGGCAGCAGCTACAACTGCACCCCCCTCTTCCCCCACTCTAGGAAGGTTTCGTCTGGTTGCTAAAGTTCTGGAAATGCTGGGTCCGGCTTCACAGCACCACAGGTCAAAAACTCGTTGGCTTAGGCCGTCACGAAGTTGACCCGAGGGCCGGTGAAGACTTGTCCCCCCCCCGACCTTTAATCCCTTGAGCACGCACTTTACCGTAGGATTAGGTAGTTTTTATGGCGGTTGTCACCACGTGGACAGTTAAGCCAAGACCTCTGTGCTCCTTAGTATCGCAAACCCTTCATCGCTGGCTGGAGGGGACGTTATAATACCAAGCAGTTTATGGTTTGTTCCACAAGCTGGATGGCGGTAGAATACGTGTAATTCGCAGGATCGATGGTAGTTTTAAGTTCCTTACCGTCCATGGCTATTCCAAGTGTGGTTTGGGTTGAAATAAAAATAATTTTTATAAATAATCGTTTATCGAAACAATTATAAAATTTAAATACGTTCGTGACACAAAAAAGGGTAAATTTTTTCTAAAAGTTGTTTTATATGTGTATACATGTTTGTATATAAAAATATTATTACATACGTTCAGAGTAAATATAAAGTTTATATTGACATGAAAAACATTAAACAATCCTTGTTATAATCAAATAATTTTGAATGTAAAATCAATTATTGGTAATTATTAATTTTTCAGCTTTGTCAAAAAATTCCTATCAAACAAATTATTTAAGCAGCTGCATCAAATACGAATTTAAATGAAATATCATGAAAAAATATAGATCCATATTTACGGATTTCATTGCGGTCCAGAAGAATTGGACTGAAAAAAAGAATTTAACGATGAAAGGAAACTTAGTTTTTTGAATTTGATTTGATACGAAATCGAGTATTTTAACCTAAAATTTAGGGGAGATTCAGTTTTTACCTTCAAATTTTGGGACTATTTTTTTTTGTTCTTAAAATAAAATTAAAAGTAATAAAAAAATGTTTTAAAAAATCTCATATTTAATACTTTCACAACTAATTCCAAAACAGAAAACGTCGATATTCTTATATGCGATTCAATTTTATTTTTAATCGAATCATAAATAAATGAAAACAGCACAATAAAACATTTAAAATAACATTAAAATCAGTCTAACAAAATTTTTATAACGTTTCCCGTCGAAAATAACAAACTTAAACAGAAAATGTTCAAAATTGTTTTCAATAAAATGTTGAGATTACTTGAACAAACATTAAAATCATATAAAAATAATGAGTAGAATGTCCCGTATATAAAAACCAGTTAGTTGGAAAACAACAAAAAAATAAGCAGCATCAACATTTTTTTAAAAACAACAATAAACTATCGACCAAAAAGAAGAGAATTTAATGTGAAGCGGCAGTAGGAACCCATTGACTCTTCCTGTGCTCGGCATCAACGGCGACTTTAACCTGAGCACAAATATGAGCGACGTTAGCGCCTGCAGATACGACGGCTGTCACTAAATGACGATATTCCAATTCTAGCTTTTGACCATGTTCGAACATCTCTTTAGCAGCCTTACCCGATAGTTTATCGATGCTGTATCTGGCGTCTTTCACTTCACGAATCTGTTTAGTACTTTTGAATTTTATTAACAGTACTACAGGGTAAATATGATGACGATGAAGTCGTTCAACCATCGCAATAGATCCGTCAAGCATGCAATGCAAACGAGTCTGAGATACCTGAAAAATATTAAATAGTATATTATACACCAACATGGTGAAGACTATTATTATTGACCGAGCGGAATAAGGTGCGAGGCTTATAAATGTCTTGACCACCGTGATGTATTTACAATTTTTTCCACTACTAGCCAAACACATTGAGTGTAAGATTTATACTTGGGTACAAAGTAAGCGTTCATAAAACATTTAATATATTTTTCACACTCTACACCACAGCGTTTACAAACGCACCACGAGAAACGTTTTCCCCGTCGTCTGACTGACAAGTACATTGTATGTTTTCTCTCCTTACCTAATCTATACATTTTGAACTAATTGCATTTTTATTCAAATAATTTTATCTTGATATATAATTTCAAGCAGCCAATATGTTAAAGACAATCTGGGTATACAAAATTATGTTGCACAAATATTTGAATTTGTCCATTATTGACTTAGGTTAATAATAGTTACAAGCCCTTACGCTAAGCCCTGCGCTACGGCGGTTCCACGACCCACGACCTAAGACCAAGCCGGCCACCTGCGCAAACTGCCAAGGAGAACACCCGGCAAACTATAAAGGATGTCCAAAAGCCCCAAACAACCAGAAGACAAGGACAACTGCAACAGCGGTGAAGAAGACAGGAGTCAGCTACGCCCAAGCCGCAGCTAACAAGAAAACAACAACGACGACAACAACAAAACAACAGATCCTCGAACAGGTGACAAAGCTATTAGCTCAGCTAATGGCTTAAAGTCGCTTGTAAGAGATCGGAAGAAAAGAAGACACACTCTATAAGGGTGTTTTCAGCCGAAATTGCCAGCTGAGGACGCACTTTGTAGAGGCAGCGCAAACACACACACAACAGAAGACACAGACACAACGGAAGACCGCCGAAGAAAAAACCACCGAGGTTACACGGCCAAAGATAAGACGGCTCGCCCCCAGCTGCTAGCCATTTTAGCTAGGGACGAGCTGTACGCCGAAACGCGAACTATGATGATGAGGATAAGATGGAAGTCCTCCCCGGAGATGTACCTCGCTTAGAGAGGAACATCCTGGGTGGGACGGGCTCATCAAGGTTGTGTTTGTGTTAATAATAGAAAAAATTATTCATCTGCTCTGTTGGCTAGCAGCAATAATTGTCTACTTCACAGCTAGAAGTGGAAAATAGTTATTTGTTTAACTAGGCAGCAAAGTAGTAGATTGACTGCCGCCGAGGCTGAACTCATAGCCGAGCGTAGCGAGGCTAGGAATTCAGCTAAGGCAGTCAATCTACTTTGCTGCCGAGTTGAACATATAATTTTTTCTCCGATTGTTCATAATGATATAGGAGGATATTGTATTTGCAAATTATCTGAGGTAAGAAAAGGTGGCCTATTCGTTCAAAATTGTAGTAATTTTACCATCAATGTTAATAACAACTAAACATATGTTTTTAAATTCTTGTTAAAAGTGTTATGTAATAATTGCTAATAAATGTTTACGTCAAATGCTTTATTCCAATTGAGTATAATTACTTTGCTGCCTAGGCAGGAAAAGTAATACTTTGCTGATTGATATGTGTCAGCAAAATTAATATTTGCTGCCAATCGGAGAAAAACTTATTTTTTATAAAATGTTCAACCAGTGAAAGAAAATTTTACGTACCGATCTAACAGCGGATATGGTGATACATTCATAACAAGATCCTCTTCTACGGTACTCTAAAATTAAACCTTCAGCCAATTCTCTGTCTAATTGAGCTTGAGAACACCGTCTGGATTCTGTGGAAGCCCTAGTGAACTTATCGGGGAAGTCCTGGACTAATTTATCGGCTACGCATTCGGCCAACGGTCCAAGGACTATTACAGGACGGAATTCGGGATATTGCAAACGTTCTACTCGTTGGTATGACGATTGAGATAAATCTTCGTGGAGCGAACCTTTAAATAGAAATATTATGGATAAAAGTTTATCGAATAAAGTAATTTTTATCATTACCTGAGTCCGAGTACCATCCTGGTGAAAGATTACAAAAACTAGCCAATTCTTTTGAATCCCTTGACGTTCCCAAGCCGGAACTACCGCTTCCGCCCCTTTGGTGTTTTTTCCTTCGGAAAAAACTACGACGCGCAGTCGCAGTCGATCGAGCTGAAATAAAAATCCATTCACGATAAGACATTTTTAATATGAAGTATATTGTGTGACGAGAGTGAAGTTGTGTGGCAGTTTTAAAATCTGGAGCCCATTGGAACAGGATATTTTGTCGTAAAGGGCCATCTATAATTTACGTCACACGAATTTTAGGACTTTTTAACCCATCCCCTCGTCCTTGTCACAGGTTGTCACGTTTTTAAAACCCCTTCCCCCTGATGTGACATCACACATTTTTCAATTTTAGGCACGTATTAAAAAATAATCAAAAGAGTACAATTATTTTGATTTTTTTCTTATTTTTATTAAATAATCTTCCATAAATTTCGCATTTTAGTACTTTAAATTTTAACATATAACGTCACAAAGCTTTTGACCTCCCCTACCCCTTGTCACATTCTGATGATATCCTCCTACCCTCGTGTGACGTAATTTATGGATGACCCCTAATATATTTTTGATTTTTTAGGGAATAAATCAAGAGTTGCAGCTGATGCTTCTTTATCAATTAGACATTGTAATGTATAGTTGTATCAAAAAAAGGGTTCAAGTATCTTCTGTTTGTTCCTTGTGGTTCATTAATATTTTTATTTGTTGGAAAAGTGAACCACAATATTTTTTGTAGTTTTATTTTACCGTTATCAAGATTAATTAAGTTTTTTTTAAATTCTGGTGATTATCTGACACCACGAAAAAAATTGACTTCGACAACACTGTAAGATAAGTTAGGATGGCACTGATGGCAAGACGAGCTGTGGCATCACAATTGTTTGCACCCACTGTGGGTGTCCATGTCAATAGAATATGTCGTTCTCCTAATACAACCAATTAAACAATAATACCGAGAGCGGGGCGAAGACTATGACTGTGACGTCACCGCATATGAAAGTTAATGTGCACAAGCATTACGCTTCTGACTGTAACGTGCCTCGCGTAGAATTTATTTATTTTGGATTACTTACAAAATGTTTGTGTTAATAAAATAAAATGTGTGGACCTAATTAAAAAAAAAGACTCATTAAATCTTCCAGAAGTGGACTTGCTAATGATTACGAAGTTTTTTAATCAAAAACACGAGTTTATTAAATTATAATTTTATACTATGTGACACATCGTTTCTGACTGTTTTCCGGCCTGAATGATTAAAAATGTCAATATTTTCATAAATACATGCTCTCTCAAATGATATACAGGGTGATACGAGATGCTTTATTTTATTCCTGGTCTGGTGCACAAAGTTATGGAGATGACGCTATAGGTTACTCAGTAAAAAATTGCAATTTTTTTTAACTGCAGACTGTCCAATTAAAGGAGCTTCTCCAAATGCTATTTATGATGAATGTGTAGTAGAAATTATATTACCAATGCTGAAAAGAACAAGAAAAACTTATTTTGATGAAGCATGTAATATTAGTTCCAAATGTTTACATCAGATTCAAATGCACATGCAACCCACTGGTAAAAAAAAGCGATATTTGTTAGAGCTGATCCGGACTTTAAATCAGATAAAATATATTTTTTTAAAACATATAATATACGTCGTTTTGTTGATGATCTACTGAAAAGATTACCTGTTTTTTTCGAAAAAAGATTATCTGTTTTTTGGAAAAAAGGAGTATTTAATAAAATTTTATTTGTGAAGAACTGACAAAATTATTTTATTAAATAATTTTGAACATTAATAACACCACAAGCTATAAGAACAATATTATTTACGTATTTAAAAAAATTTAGATTAATACAAGCGTGTGGTTTTCAATAACCCTCTCAATATGGATTCACAACGTTTTTATGAGGCAATTTATAACGATTCTGATTGAAGAAAAATGAAATCCTAAAAATACACAAACAAAGTATGTTGACTTATCAGTGAATGCTTTGAGTCTTTTTATGCTTTTCTGCCATTGCTTCCGTTTTTTTGCATCCTTATTAAAAGAAATAAATGTTTTAATCGTAGTACTTTTACATTCAAGGAACCGCACAATATTTATAGCTTTTTTACTCTGGTTCTGGTCCATTGTGTCGAATAGTTTAAATTATTTCTAAACGTTCTTATTTCGCAAACATAACACTGATTAGAGTTTGCTAAAACGTATAATAAAAAATAATGAGCATATAAGAAAAGAAAAATACTGTTACTAGCTAAGTAGTCATCTAACCGAAAACCGATCGGCGCGGTATCCGCACTCTGAACGAGAGATTTCATATGCAATGACGTCACGCCTGAAATTCGGAAAGGAGCGCTGTTTAATGTTTATAATTTTTCTTATTCGACTTAGGAGTCTCGCTGACGTCTAATTTTTTGCACGGAGTCTCAAAATGATGTGCTCTTCCTAATGGTAAAATAAATAAAAATATGTAAATGAGCCCATTGAACTAGTAGTAGGGCAACAAAACATTCATTCTGCCGCCTTGAAAACATGGCCATCCTTGTCCGAAAGTGTTGAAAGGTCTATTGGCTAAATGCAGGCTATATGAAAAAATTACCTTCCGATGGATCTCCGGCACCACGTCTTAACAATAACTCTTCTTCTACTTTATATTTACTGGGTATGATACCGCACTGTTGACGATGTCCTTCTCCGTCCAATTTCCAAGCTCGCCATTGCCCAGGTACGCCGTTAAACATCGTATTATCGACGTAGAGAACTTCGTCTTTGGAGAAGGAAAATTGAGGTGGTTCCGTCATTTCGTTGCCGCTACGATCGAAGCCGCACCTAACGTAAAGGCTATCGCCAGGTTTGTCTTTTATTTCGTTGTATTCTATAAAAAAAACGAAATATTAATAAAATAATTTAAATATTTTTAACGTTTTTTACTTACTATCAATTCTATAGTGAGCAAGAACGGTGACTTTGTCGGCGGGTTTAGCCAATTCATAAGCAGCTTCTTCGGCTGTAGCTGCTCGAAGATCGCTACCGTTATATTCTAATATTTGATCTCCTGTCCTTAATCCGGCGTGATAAGCTAAAGAGTCTGGTTGAACGGAATGGATGAAGATTCCAGCAGCGTTACCGCCCACCAATGATATACCCAAATTGGAAGTTTTCAAAGTCTCGATGCAGAGATATCTTGGTTCCTCGGAGGAACTCCTTGAAAGATGTTTGAATTTAAAAAATCGTTTGTGGATTTTAATATTTGGCGCTTACCTAGAATTTCCGTTGTTAGTGACGTTTTGAGCTTGTCGTTGTATCACCATTAATTGCGAAGGTTTCAACTGCAATAGAGAACTTTTTCTAACTTCCTTGGGCGAATTACATGGCGTTGCTTCGTTGTCTATTTCTTCTTCGTCGTCTTCCTCGGACTCGGTGGTTGAATCTAAATAAAAAATTTCAATTAATTTAGATCTTATTTTGTCCTAGATATATTGAGATGTCCACTGAACGTTGATATTTACAATTACCATTAATAACCACATCGACTAAATGCATTTGGTATTTACCGGTTATTGATTGTTATTTGCCTAAAATAGATTATTTTTGAATATGTTAGAAACAAGCTCCAAAAATGAAGGTACCAGTATTGTATACTTTGATGTATCAGTATTATTTACCCATTCTAATATTGACAATATAATTGAAGACCAATTGAGTAATTGAAGTGAATTAAAATTTTTAAATGGAGTTAAGAGAAGAATATAAGTAAATTCCGCATATTTATAAAAAAAATTACAGCAAATAAGGTTAATCATTAAAGCAAACCAGCTGACAGTCGTCCGTAAACTGGACCAAATCCAGAGAACAGCATGCCTCAATACAACAGGAGGCATGAGAACCACACCAACCAGAGCGATGGGGGTGATCCTTGGTCTCACTCCCCTTGACATACACATCAAGGAGGTTATTTTGATGACCATGACACGCATACGCTCTACCGGTATACAACCTGACGTAGGATCTGGTAGATTGACACGTAGCCAGTGGCTTGAGGCAATCAATGAGGTTCCACTGCTGCAGGCAAATAAGGACGCAATCTCACCACAATATGCCTTCCATAGGCCCTACAAGGTGATAATTAAATATAACACACAAGACACATCAGAAGAAGGCGCAATCCGCATCTTCACGGATGGCTCTAAAACCAATATGGGCTCAGGATGTGGAATTTACTCCAGATCTCTGAATCTAAACATTAAATGGGCGATGGGCTGTAATGTCAGCGTTGATCAAACATAACTTACTGCAATCTACATCGCCGCAAAAGAAATTACCAAAAGAAACACCACAGGTAATAAAATCCTTACAGATAGTAGACAAGCGCTACTAGCCCTGAACAGACCACTATCACATCAGGCCTAGTACTGGAGTGTTACCTGTCCCTGATCGAAGCCTGTAGCAACAACAAAGTCACTCTAGGCTGGATCAAGGGCCACAGTAAATCAAAAGGTAACTACATTGCCGACTCACTAGCCAGGAAAGCAGCCTCCCAAAACCTCTTGGGACCTGGCACTCTCATTGGTCTGTCGGCGTCGACTATGATTGACCTAATAAAGGAACACTCCCTTGAAAAGTTTAAGGGTAGATGAAACGATATAGAAGGTTGCAGGCTTGCCAAGGAACTGCTGCAGTATCCAAATAATACGTGACTATGAATAGACAGATTCTTCGGACAGCCACTGGTATTCTGACCGGTCACTGCCACCTAGGAAAACACCTCTACAGACTGGGTCTGTCTGACACTTTGTAGAGGATGTGAACAGGAAAATGAGACTGTCGAACACATTCTTTGTGAATGTCCGACACTCTCTCAATTTAGGTTTTCTGCATTCGGCGAGTACAGGCTAACACAAGCCAGCATGAGGGAGCTTACTTCCGGCGACGTTATCGCCTACTTCAAACAAGTAGGCTGGATGACGAGCTAGAAGGAAGTCTGAACCTCAGAAGGATGCACAATGGGCCAATTGTGGCCTAAGTGCTGTGGGGTCACCCACCCTTACAGATACAGAAGGTTAATCATCATCACACTAATGAAAATAAATAAATTGATTTACCTAAAGTTGCTATACCTGTTTTAGAATGAAATAACCAATTCCAGATTTTACTTATAAAGAAAATTTAGAGCCAGAATTGTATAGTCTGTAAAATAATTAAAATAAAAGTTACCTGAGCAATTTTCCGGTTCTCCGAGTTCGTGGTACTTATCCGGACTGTACTGCACCAACATAGTAATAGAATTTCCACACTGCCTGAGTACGTTAGCAGCTAAATTATAGGTAGCATTTCTCATATTAATCCCACAAACTTCCAATAACTGATCTCCTATTTGCAAACCCACTCTACTGGCCAAACTATTTTCACTGACTGTAGAAACGAAAATGCCACCGGTTTCTGGACAATTAATTTGAATTCCTAAAGGTTCGTTGGATTTATCGATGTGGACCCTGCGTAATTCCCCAGGTACAGGTTTATGAGCCCAGGGGCAGTATTCTTTGTGAGTGGTTGAAGACGGTCCGGAATGATCTCCTGGACTGCTGAGTACTTCGACGAGAAAACTTGGCATCGGACTTCCGCGTTCTGAGCTGCCTCTTTCAATACTTCCGGTACTTACTTTGCTAGTTACACTAGGATTTGAGGGGACACGAAACCTCTGGTTTTTCCTCGGAAATGTCCCACCCGATTCCAAGAGATCGGGTTGTCTTCTGGAAGTGGCAACATCTGCGGACGGACTGTGAATGTGATGAAAGGGCTCAAAACTGAAACTTTCTTTGGATTGATTCAAATGGGGAATGTGATGCGGTTGATATGGATAATGGAAACGAGGTGAAACGAATAGTTGACTGTGGCCTCTGGAATGGGAGTGATTCAATTCCGGATGACCTCCAGCGTTGCTTTCTCGTTCCGAATCAGATCCGTATTTTGGAACTGCAATTTGAAAAAATTAAAAATCAACCATTTATCTTTTTGGGCAGCTTTTGATTAAAATATGAGTGTTATCTGACAATAGCATAAAATTACTCCAGATGTATTATATCGCATGCTTTTTGTAAAATAAGTCGTATTTAATAAGCCTAGGCTTTATCATTGTGTATTACTACCGAAATAATAAAATATTACAATAGGACTGAACAATTTCATTCATTATACGAGGGCGGTTTGACGGAAGAGGTTGGCAACGGTGATTATATTGTGAGTATTCTATTTGATGTCATCTGTCAAAATTGTTTATAAATCTGACAGATAGATTAGTTTTAGTACTCATTTAAAGAAAACTGTTTCTGTTGTTGGGTAAATATGGAGAAAAAGTTTTGATTAATAGCACATTATACTATAACGGAGAGAAATGCGTTATTTTGGCAGAGGTGCAGTTTGAAGCTCGAGGGCTACAATGCACCGAGGACAAAATGACATCTCTCCCGAATGGTATATACTATTTTTTCCACGGTCTCATCAACTTAAAAACACATATTTTGTCATTATGAAGTAAGTAGAACCAGAATTATTGTATTCGGATTAGAGCATTTATTTAGTAGTCGCTGAGTTATTGTCATAACTACAAAATAAACAAACAAAAAGAATTATAGAATAGTTTGGTTTAGATTAAAGTTTGTTTAGTGCACAATGAATAATTGTGAGTCATGCTGGTTGGAAATCAACTACAGTCGCTGAGGGTTATGTCGAGAACTCCATTGAAAAAAGACCAAAATTGCTAATCAGGTTTTAGTAGGTACCACTACTAGCGCAATCACAAAAACTGTAAATGTAAGCGAAAGTAATAATCATTCTAAAATCAATTTTGAAAATTGTACAAATGTAACATTCAATTTAAATGTCAATAAATTATTTCAATGTTGTCTTTTTTTTGCATGAAAAACGTTCTCCATAATGTAAACTCCCTTGGGAATAATCGACTACTTCTGTTTTAATAATAATAATCATAGAAACTGATGTCTACTCCCGACCGTGGAAAAACATTATTTTTTACGTGGGAAACAATTTAAAAAACCGAAGAAAAGTTTCGTAATATTATCCCGTATGTGCTCCGACCAATGGAATGATTTGTAAGTGGTTCTCTTCTTTTAAAAGTGGCCATATGTACAAGGATGATGCTAAGCATCCAAGACCATCATTTACTGTGACCACTCCAGAAATGGTTAATAAAATATGTGTCTTTATACTTAGATATCGTCGAATAAAAGTAACGTGAGATAGTTAATGAAATAGATATTTCAACCGATCGGGTATGCTCCTGCCCTCATCTGTCATATTCACCTGATCTGGCTCCTTCCGAGTTTATAATGTTTAACGATTTCCATTCGTTATTAAATAATTCTGGAACTTTTCAATGTATTTCGACAATAAATTTGTTTAATAAAATCACATTTATAAGTATGTTTAGTAAAAATTTTATTGAAATATTCCTTATACAGTTTAATAAAATAATAACCCAAACAGGACGTCCTGTATATTAAAAATGTTCAGTTTCTAGAAGAATCGCGAGGTAATTATAAATACTCACCACCAGTTCTGGTATTCTTCTTACAATACGTCATGACTTCCTTGTCGACGAATCGATGTACGGAAAAATCTAAACTATTATCAGAATTGACGTTGGCGCTTAATCTATTGTTGCCAGTTCTTAGTCTTTCGAAAGAATCAGCCACCATGCCGAAATGATGCGAATTATCGACGCTCTTGTATACAGAATGTCTTGCGTAATTCGGCTGAACGGGCGTAGGAGGCACTAACGACAAAGGCACTGGTGTCGAATTTCTATAATTGTAATTTTCTTGTAAATTGTTTTTCGGAGCTAATAAAGATAAAGGGGGCCGCTCTTTGGTTCTTGTGACGACTGTGCCACCATTAGGAGTAAGTATTGGAGCAGCTCTTGCTTTAGGCCACGTTCCTCCATTGTTTTTTTCTTCTTTTGATTGAGAAAAATGCTTTTTTGTAACTGAAATATTTTATTGTTAAATCAGGCACAAAATTGTATAAATATATAACTTACCTGCCGATCTTTTAACAGTACCATGATGGTAGCTATCCAGCACCAAATCCAGTTCAGCTATTGCTTGTTCGTGACCAAAATCTATGGGGTTTGGCGAACTATTTCTATATTTCTTTTTATCTTCTTTAGAATGCCTCCAAGGCCCTCTCATCATATCCAATTTTTCCTAATAAACAAAATAAATATATATTTTTTTAGACCGACCAGAAAATATACACATTCTGGACAATTTTTCGTCCAGAAAATAACGTTTTGCCGATCAAGACCGGAAAATAGACGTCAGGGACTGGAAATAGTATATTGTATAATTAGTGGGAAAAGCATAATATTCCCAAACGACTGTGAGGAGCGAGGAGCGTAGCGACGAGTCTATTAACACAGGAGTTTGGGAATATGCTTTTCCCACGAATTATACATACTATTTTTTCTTCGATTGTTGATGTCATTTTTAAAAAATATTTCATTCAAGATGTAATGAAGTAAGTTAATATAGGTTTTTTATGTTCATATTGAAATATAGAAGTGGTAACCATGAAATTACTTTGTCATGACAAAAAAAAAATCACCCAAAAATAAAGTAGAAGTGGCTAATAAAATATTCAACACCCCTGCTTCGGCTTCAAATGAAAATGATCGAAACGAGATAAACCAAACAATTAGCCATGCAGCTTCAACGTCTATAAATTCTCGTTGCCCTCCAGTACAATTTATAAATTGTACAAACTGTAAAATAAATGTAAATATTAACAACAATTAATTTGTGTTCAAGAATATCGTTATAAATTATGTTTCTTTTATTTTTTTCATAAGTAACAACTTTATCAATATAAAAATTAAAACCATACTTTGTTTTATTTTATTGTAATAATCCATTTGTAACATTACCACACTGTTATTTTCTAATTGCTTAGCAACTGCCCACTATTCTGGAATGTTGAGCTTTGTGCATAGAACACAGATCAAAATAGTGTCACTTTTCCCACGATCGGAGAAAAAAGCTTTTGCCGGTCCCCGACGTCCAATTTTTTTTTTTCATTTTTCCAATCGCTTTTTTAAAATACAATCTACCTTGATTTCGTTACTATGGTAACAACGTTTCGATATATTGTCGAGTGATGACAGTTCGTTGATTTTTAATTTGTCGTTTATGTCAAACTTATTATTTTATCAGGTTTTAGTTTTGTTAATCACTTTGTTATAAAAAGTGAAATAAAGAATTGAATGTATATCGAAATGCCTGTCTTAAAAAAATATTGTACGTCACGCGACCGAAAATTAGTGTTTTTCAGGTATCACCAAGCTTCCAGCTTCTGCTTGTCTCGACCTGAAAAACACTACTTTCCGGTCTTGTAACGTAAATTACTATTCCTACAATCACTATGTAAAGCACGATTTTCTACACAAATTTTTATACGCAAAGCAGGCTTTTTCTTAATTCTTTTGATAACCGTTGGAAAATTAATGCGAAGAGTACACGCTATGGGACTTTTCCGCACCGAAATGTCAACTTTTTTTGACAATTCAACCTAATAGTGAATATTGTACAATTTTTAAATTTAAACCAAAGTAAGTTAACTGTTTATTTCATTATTTATTAATGATAAAAACATTAACCTATTAAGCATTTTAGGAATTATGAACCAAGATCAAAATAACAATAATAAAACAAAATTGATCAAATTTTACAATTAATTTCAAATTCAACTGATTTTTGTATTTATTTTCATATTGTAAGTTCTTTCTGTTCAAAGTTTAAATGAAATATTAACAATATAATGTATACAAGAACTTAACAAAATATATACCAAAATCTTCTTCAAGAACCACTCCATATATTGATGAAAACACCATGAAAATCGGTGCAGTAGTTTTTGAGTTTATCGCGAACAGACAGACGCGGAAGAAGACTTTATTTTATAATATGTAGTGATAAAATTCAGAAACAACAATTTAGTTAGGAGAGAGTATAATTGTTTACCTTAAGCCAAGCTCCACTGTTATTTTTTTCTTTAAAATCTTGCAACAACCAATCTTCTGTCTGAGAACTGCGATTTTCTTTCTTATGCCTTCGAACAGGAGTGAATACGTTAGGACATTCGGGATAACTCATTTTTAATGTCGTTATATTAATAACATCACTAGAATCGCCGTTTAAAATTTGCATTGCTTCACGAGCACTTTCTATATCGTCCATAGATTTGTCGTTTATCTGAAAAATAAAAAATAAAACACAACATAACACTTCTAATAACTCACACATAAGTAGTTTTTCTTACCCTAAGCACTCTATCTCCTACAGTTAGACTCTTATCTCTCGCTGCTAGACTTCCTTCGCTTATTCTATTTATATAAACACCCATTTTCAGCGACAATCCATGACAACCCGGTACAAGTCTCGCTGTATGAATCCATTTCGTGACTTGATCGTTAGTAACTTCACTTCTGCAACGATTCCTTTTTACCAAAACTCTTGCTAGTGGCATACTAGACCGAATAGCTTCTGTCACCATCCGTAAAGATCCTTGACTGCAATCAATGTCGTTTACCTTAAGAATACGATCATGTTGAAATAATTTGCCTTCCGCCGAAGATCCGGAAGCTACTGAGGCTACGTAAACGTATCCATCACCTGATAGTTCCCTACCGGTGGCGAATTCCAGTCCTTCTTCATCGGCTGCGGTGAGTTCGAGTTCTACGACTTCTGTATGTAGTCGGGAATATTCTTGTAAATAATCGTAACCAGCGGCTTTTTCGAGATGCGTTTCGACTGCTTCTCTTAACGCTTTAGCCTCTTTCACTAATTCGTTTCGCTGTTTTTTCACAGCGTCAGATTCACGAAGAGATTCGGCCAATTCGGATACGGCCCTGTCGCGTTCTTTACGCATATTATCACAGAGTGTTCGAATGCTTTCTCTTTCGAGTACTATTTTATCCCTTTCGCTGAAAAAAAGAAAATAAATAAGTGAAACATTAAAAAAAAAAAAATTAAATCAAATTACCTAAAAGCCCAATCTCTGCGTCCTTTGGACACCTCAGCTTCTTGTACAGCTTCAGCTAATTCGGCTTGGGCTTTATCCAAACTTTTTCTGAGATTCTCCAACTCCTGATTTGCTTGATCCAAATTATCTAATCTCCTTTGATTTATTGAATGGACGTTTTCCCTTAAATGTTCCTTACAACTTTGTCCATCACCTAAAGCTCCCAAACTGTCAATTAATCTTCCTCGGGATATCTTTGTTTGATCACCCAACATTAACATTCCCTTTTCAGATGTTGCACTGAACTCTCCAAACTTCTCTCTTAAATCATTTCCGTCTTTTATTGCTTTATCTCGCTCATGCAAAGCACTAGCGATTTCCCGTCTAAGAGATTCCAATTGATATGTGAGATTCCTTTTTTCCTCTTGTAATTCTTTGTTTGCTACATCTAGTAATTTGAGCTTTTTCATTGATTGAGCCAAATCATCGCTGAGTTTCTCCATTTCTTTATGAACGGTGTCTCTAAAAATAAAATTTCATTAATAATCACCCAATTAACTATAATAAAACTTATATAATACTAACCGTTCACTCATTATCAAAGTATACTCAGCAGTTGTAGCATTTCTTTCATCGGTAAGCCTCTTAATATCCTTATTTGCCTTGATGGTGACATTGACGGCTTCGTCGTATTGTTGTTGTAACTTTTGATGAGACTCTCTGTATTTAGTATATTCTTTACAAATTTTAACCAACTGTTGCTTGAACCCCACCACATCTCGCTGAGCTTGTGTTCTTTCTTGACTGAGAAGTTCACATTGTTTTAACAAGCGACTGTTCTCGTCTTGAGCTATTTCTAGCTTGGAAAGAGCTTGTGAATGAGACATGAAAAGGCTTTCGCTTGCGTTGCCATTTCGATCGGTGAGTTCTTTACAGAGTCGTTGATTTTCTGCCTGTAGCTGCTTGTTTTCATTCAAGAGTTCGGTGTACTTTGTTCGGAGAGAGGCTGAATCTTGCGAAGATACTTCTAGTTGATTCATCACAGCTCTATGTTGTTCTCGGTAATAATCTAGGTCCTGAAAATTGTGTATTCGAATTTTTTATTGAGGTAGGTAGTGATGGAGCAAAAAAATATTTCGATAAATTAGAATATTCGGCAATTATTATAAACTTACACTAAGAGCAAGATCACACCTTCTTCTTGATGAACTCAATTCATTGTTGGTTTTCTCCATTTGATGTTTAAGAGCATCATACTCTCTACCAGGAAAATTTCTTGACAAAGTACCTGTAGAATCAAATTTTATTCTATTAAACACTAATATTACACATTAAATTCATGTTATAAGTATTGATGGCGAATTCTTGACTATAAGATACAAATTAAATAATTCTATTCAATAGGAATAATTTTCTATATAGTTTTCAAAACTGTAATAAGAACAGTTAAACATAGTAAATACTAACATAAGCTTGCGACTCACCATTGCTACCTCCTCCGTTATCACCATTAGTGGCCATCCTTTTATATTAGTTGCATAATTGTGATTTAACCACATTTAGATATAATGCAGCAATCTTAAAAATAAATAATGATTATAATACTTAAAATGGAACAGTATACAGTTCATCTAGAAAGTGTCTGCAATTTTTTTATGTTCCTAATTTTAATATTCCAAATGTAATGCAGATGGTAGGCTGTAGGCCAAATCTCATAACAGGTACTGTTAAATTAAATCTAAATGCTTTAGTAGCTTTAGGATGACAATATCTGCAGTTCTGGAAATCAATGGAAAATAAAAGGAAAACTGTCCACTTGTTACTGAAAAGACAAGATTGCATAAATCAAGGAAACAAAAAAATCCCAGTAACTCTACAAATCTAACAAAGAATATATTTCAGTCCAAATTTTCGAGAAGATAATTTTAGTAATATTTTACATCTGACAAAAATTAGATTTATTTATTTAAGGAAAATATCCATTTTTATGCTTTAAATTGAGGAGGTGAAGGATTTGAAAGATTCATTTGTAAGCTGTACTCATTTGCAAGCCTTAATATCCTTGTAATAGGTTCATTCAAACTGTAGTTACTATGATATGGAGCTTTAAAAAGTTTTGTATTACGTATTCCACTATCATTGACATTGAGATCAATAATTTCAAAAATTTGAGCCATTAATGATATTATAGAAAAAACATAGATCATTTTCCATGCGTCTATGTGCAAGAGTGGAAATGTTAATTAAACATACAATGGTATAATAATTCTCATATCTAAAGCACAATTTAAAAGCATACATTTGTAGAAACCTCTTTTGATTTTTTTTCTGCTCAATAATAATTATTAATAAAGGCTTTATTTAGTCAAAAAACAACTAATACAGAGATAATAAAGTTTCACAATATAATATATGCATGAATATAAATTATAAATGTAACTCTAGTTATATGAAATAAAAGAACCACCTTACAGCTAACAAATATTGTTTTAGTTTTGGTGTATCTTCAAATCACAGTTTCATTAATTTTAGTATATTTAATTTAATCACATATCATTTACTAACATTTAAATAATAGTTTCGAGAATAGTTTTGTTCACACCATATATTTATAGTATGTAAATCATTTTGGAGAAATAAAGAATTGAGTTAACAAAAATGCTAAACAGATTTGGGCCAATATGAGATCCTTGAGGAACACCATATGAGACCTCAATGCAATTTGACACTGCATTTCCAAACTTGACATATTGAATCAATCAATTAAAGGAAAATCAACTCCAAGGGCATTGAGCTTCGCTATAAGTAGCTTCTATCAAATACCTTTGAAAAATCTGTATAAAAAGTCTCTTTTCCAATTCACTTGTAATAAAATTGTGATATGTGATATAATGTTTAAGTTGTCTCCAGCTTGGTACAAAGCACTTACAAATTTTATCTAAAGAAATTGTTTCTGTTCAAATTTGAAATAATGGCTTGGGGAGCAATATCTAAGAGTGGTGATCATCTCTCTGTATAGATATAATCAAGGGTATAGTGTAAAGTATTGTGAAATTCTAAATGGTTTTCTTCTTGAAATGGCACATGCTTTATAGCCAGAGAGGTACCACCTACATTTTTGCAAGATGTCATACTTCTGCTTGTACTTAATATTGGATGCAAGAACTCCTATTGACAACAATGCCATAGCTAGCAGCTTCACCTGATCTAGGTCCCATTGAAAACAAATTGGAACTATTGAAAATCGGTTGAATGAGCAGTGCCATGAAATAAAGAAGATTTGATTCATTCAGTTTTATAGGTCTAGATCACCAACACTAAACTTTTGGCCCAGACTTAGTTTCAGATGCACCTGGATGTTTAGTCAAGTGTTTAGAATTAAATGGAGGTTATATAAGCAAAATATATGAATTACTAGTTGAAATGTTATAGCTGATGTGATAAAAATATTTGCCAAATCATTACAATAAGATTTAGTTTTTCTGGATAGTTTCAAAATGGGCTATAACTTATTCTCAGTAACAAGTATTCTTATAGGAACTTTTCACCTAGAAAATTTAATGTCAATTCTACAAATGGTTGGTGATCCTTAAAAAGCAGTTGTTCTTATTTAGTTTTGATTGAACTAGCAGTCTTTTTGTTTTAAAATTATATGGAAGGTACTTATCCCAATAGAAGCCTTATTGGGTACTAAAATATTGGATCCTATTAAAATATTAAAATCAAATAATAAAAAATACAAGAGGAACTTATATTACTTCAATTATTCATATTAATAAAAAAATACAGTTGTTAACAATAGAATTTCCGTTTACTGAGTATTTGATTCTTTAAACTAATAAAATTACGTCCTAATGAAGTCTGTAAACATTTTACTGTTATATATTCCATTTCTATTGTGTTATTCCAGTTGAACAAATATCCTTCACAAGTAGCAGTTTTTCTTTATATAAATGTACTTAAGTATTTAAGCAGTGAAAAATGATTATATAAATCTACCAGAAAGAAAGAAAAATAATAATTATTAACAATTTTGCAATATCCTAGTGGTGGTCACGGTTTAACTGAACTACGTAGCATACCAGTTTTGATTATTTCTTAAAATCCGAGGTTATCGTGCAAATAAATATATGATAAATATACTGCAATTACTTACCGTTCATAATATTATATTTACTTAAATCACTTAGTTGTTGAAAAATAAAAATAAGTATGTAATCTTTTGCTACATCTGCAACTGACATTTATAAAATTTACTGTCATCTGTCCGTCTACTACTAAATGTTGCCAATTTTCATAACATTAAATATAGGAAATAAATTCACTTACCACTTGTATTGCTGGTGATTTTAAAATTGCAAATTCAGTCGAAAGGCTGATGTGTCACTT
>CAJUYH010001427.1:25241-42612 GCA_910591685.1 Galerucella tenella | reverse complement strand
ATGAGTTGAGGTTACGAATTTCTTACTTGAAAATTATCCATCAATATGTAAGAAAAAATGAATTTCTTTTTGAATTATAACTAACTACACCCTACCATCGATCAATTTCCTCTACAACAATTTCCATAATTTTCACCGAAATAATTAATCTTATCACAAAAATAGACAAATTTTTATTACCCAAGGTGACGTTTCTTGCTGTCGTTCATGAACGGAGATTTCTAACGATGAATTCGTTAGCATTTTGGATATAGAATAACATTTATCGTTCGTAAACGATATTCGTTCATCAACGACATCTTACATACTTACAGTATAGACCCCTAAGTTATATAAATCTTTCTATCAATATATATTTTTTTCAATTGAAACTTTTATAATCTACCAATTTTCAGCTCCTACCAGATTTAGAAGTAGTTGAAAAATGATTTACATACCCTCGTATGTATATTTTTGTCAAAATAGAATCGAAATACGGAAAACTTTAGGAATACAGAGTATTTAAAAATATCTAGCTAAATAATACAAAAAAACTCATGGACACTTAAAATTTTGCTTATTTTCGATTTAGAATATTAACTTAAAATAATTTTTTGGCACATTGTAGAAAATTCATTGAAATTATCTAATGCATTTTGAATTTTTGTAAAATTAAATTTGACAATTTATTATACAGGGTGGAAAGAAACAATATTTATTTACCGTAAATTCTAAACACCTTGTGGGTTAAACTGAAAGCTACTAATTTTTTATTTACAAATTATTAGAAAGACTAAATAATTCTAGTTATTTTGTCTTTAATTTATTATAATATCTTACTCTTTACAAAAGACACAATTTTTTTAAAGAAAAATCTACAATTTCCCTATTTTTTTTAATGTTCGACAAATTGGCCACATAACTTCTTCCGTCTTCAATTTAAGTTGTAGCCCTTACATATTCGTCTTTGGTTGAATTATGTGCCCTATTAAAGATACCTTAAACTATACTACGCTTATTATTCCTGCACTATTTTCTTACTAATAAATAAACTGGAATAAAAATCCAACATCAACCAATGTGACCAGCATCAAAGTGACAATTGCACTGTGGCGTGAGGAATTTTTTATGAATAAATTAAATTATCTAAATAAAAAATAAGCAAAATTTCAAGTGTTACGTTAATTTTGTTCATCAATATATTTACATAAAACAAAACAAATTACGATAAGAAGCCGCCATTTTTATTTTAAATTAATGCTAATCAACAGAATTTGTTGGGAATTAATCAAAGATAAAAAAATAAGAATAAAATATAAAGTAAAACCAAATATTTAAAAAAATAAGTCAACAGAGATTGAATAAATTAACATATTTGATATTTTACAATGATCACATAATTGGATTTAAAAATACGTATACGATTTCCATATCTACGGTTCCTATTTTCCGTGCATTTTATTTTGTAAACGTCAGAACCGGAGATATAAAAAATAATAAATAGAACAGACAAGATTTAATTTTAATTATAAACAAAATATAAATTTAAAATTACAAAAATGTGATTATCACAACGTTAGTATTAAAATTCTCTCAATAAAATACTTAAAAAAACCGAGAATAAATTAAAACTTAACCTAAATTTGAACAAAATAAAATAGTCCGTTAACACTTGGATTGCGAGTTTATTCTGTATGAGTCACGGATAATGACACAAAAATTCGTTTTTAACATTAAATTTTCTGTAAGAACTCCCCTAAAATAAAAATAGAATAAGGGAAGGATTGGAAATATGAAGATTTTAATGAAATACGTTTAAAGATGTGAAAAAATATAAGAAGATCGCAATCTAAGCGCTTCGGATACCGATTTCAGACTTTTGTACAAAAAGCCGATATTATGGAATAAAAACAGGAACTAAAAGAAAAAACAAACAAAAAAACATTTTCATACTTATTAAATTATAAGTACACATTTTTTTAAATGCTTCTAAAACATACACACTTTTTTGTTTGAAATATATATACAGTTTATATATTTATATAACTATGCTAAAACGAGCACATTGTATATATAATACACGATACATATTTTTTTCTTTTTCTTCTTCTATAAACAA
Organism: Galerucella tenella; assembly: GCA_910591685.1. NCBI lineage: Eukaryota > Metazoa > Arthropoda > Insecta > Coleoptera > Chrysomelidae > Galerucella > Galerucella tenella. The sequence goes on along the minus strand of CAJUYH010001427.1, from coordinate 40,514 downwards.
ATCCATACATTTTGTTGTGACTTAGGTATATATTTGACAAGATCAAGGAACGATTAATCTTACACATACTCTGGCACTCGCTTCAATGAACACTCTGTATATAAATCGCGGTCGAGCAATGCGAAAAAAAACCAAAAAAAAGTTTGCAGTGTTTTAAATTTTGAACAATTGAAATAAAATTAGCAAACAGTATTCTACGTTATTTTTATATAAAGTGTACAAAAAATCACAGCCAAATAAAAGAGTGATAATTCATATTTTAAAATTTTGTTTAAACAATATGACTACTACAGGATGTCCCTAATTTAACTCATTAAAACAAAAAAAAAGAATACTGTTTGTAATTTAATAATTTTCCTCGTCAACCAACCGCGATCAAATTTATGGCACGCTTGATACCTCAATACTAACCATATACATTCCACCTATTAAAATTTATCTCCCACCTGTCAGATCAAAAATTATTTCTTCTTATTCGCTTTTTCCGCCTTCTTTTGCAACTTTTCCTTTTCCTTTCTATCGCGCTCCATTTGCTTCCTCTCCTTTTCAGCCTGTAACTTGAGATCCTTAATTTTTCGCTTCAATCTACTTTTGTCGTCGCTGGTGATTCCCAAAATTTTAAAATCTGCCGACGTTAACAGCAACAACGCGCTTCCGTTAACTTGCAATTCTGCAAATTTGGAAACGTGCTGCTCCATACCGATCGCCAATAACCAACTGCAAACCTGAAAATAAAAATTCCTATTCGTGAATCTAATGGTAGAATCATAGAGGAATGATAAGAGAGGTTTTAAAACATATATGGAAGTTTGTGCGCAACTTGTAGCGCATGGCGCTTCACAGCAACCAATTGAACTAACAAACCCCAACTCCCACATCATTATTTTAATTTGAGGATAATCGTTATGATTTTTAAATTTATTTATTTCGATTTAATCGCATTTGACCTTTTTGTGAAGTATATCCTTATTTTTATCATCGGTACTATTAGATATTATTTTTCAATTTATTGTTTTTTTTTGCAGGCAAGATTTCTCAAAAGTTCATGGTTCGAACATGCTGAAATTTTGTTAATCCCAAACCCTTGCTTGTGAACACTATGTTTGAAAAGCAATATAGACTAGTCGAATTAGCTTACTTTGAAGCGAAAAAAAAAAAAAAAATTTTTAACAATGGGAACAGTTGGAAATGGTGAAGAGGCGTATAATAAACGTAGGAAAAATAAATGCGTGAGCGGGGGTGTTTCCTGATATATTGGGGGGGGGGGGGGTGAAAAGGGGTTGAATTTTGGATTATTGCGATTACCGGTGAAATTTGACGTCAGAGAGAAAAGTGTACAACAGAAGAGTTGTAGGTCATAAAAAGGTCTACAGCTTTTGTGAGAATGATTTTTTCATATAACCTCAAAAGCTCCGAGAAAAATGCGAAAAAACCGCTTTTATCGTTTTTTATTTTCCATTTACACAATAATAATTTTATTTTGACAAAACTTGGTGAAAGTATACCTTTTCATGTCCGAAAAATCCACAAATTTTTCCAGATAAAAAGAGGCTTCCGATATAATCACGTTTCTCGGCCCAAAAAAATATTTTTCAAATTAAAGTTCTCCTTTGGAAAATTGTCTTAGAGACTTCATTCATGTCGCCATTTTTTCGTCTTGAATTATACTTTCTTTTGAAATAATAAAAATATACAGTCTCCATTTAAAAACATGCTTAAAAATTGGAAAAATAAAAAAAAAGGGATTTTGCAACCATCTTTTTTTTACCGATTGTTAATAATTTGTTTAAATTTTCAAATAATTCTTAAAACCCAACAGTGGGCAGTTTCCAGGGCGAGTCCCGTAAAATCACTTTCGGGTAGCATTACGTACAATATTTTTTCTGCAGCCGTTAGTAGATAAAATATTGAAAAATAATAGGGATAGATACTATAAATCTTACTTCATTAATTATTGTACAATTATCACAGTTATCATCTTCACTAGGTCTATTTTCGGGACGGCTGCAGAAAAATGTATTATTATTATATCAATAGCTTCATGCCACAGAACACTACATGTATAACAGCCCTCTTTATTATTTGTTTCTCTATGGGTGAAATTTAAAATAAACTTACCTGGTCTTTCGACCAATCGAGAATCGGAGTTGACTGCCAATAGTGCTGCCCTCTCTTATCGCTGGCTATACTACACGAAGACAGACTCAAATCGGTGTTTGCCCACGACGAATCGTGCCTTGAGGGTGATACCGAACCGGACGAAACGCTAGATGGCGACGGTGGAGTCGGTGATGTATTGTTCTGTGGTTGCCAAGGAGTGCTACCTGGGGGCGATAAGGTAACGGGAACAACTTTCTTTACTACAACACAAATAAACGCTTATATACAGGGTGTCTCGCTTAAAAATTGACGATGGTGATTTATTCACGACTTTTGAATGAATTAAATGGAAAAATGATATCATCTCTAATAGTTATTAACAAAACGTTATTTGTTGGGAAATTAAACCACAAATTACAAAGACAATAATGATTACATCACAATGAGCATACATAAGTAATGTCTTCTCTCAAGTAGAAGAGCAAAAGATATTTTTTTCTCACCCTCGTATAAAAGGATGTCTTCGAAGTTAGTTTCAAAAATTTCGGTAGTCAATAGATGAGGTGAAAATAATGTCAGAAAATCTTTTCGGAGTTGTAGGCATCTTAAGTTTCAAAATTAAAACTTATGTTTATAATTTGGTTATTTTCAATTTAGAATAACTTTCAATTTTTTTGTTTTTGGCACATTGTAGGAAATTTATTAAAATTAGCACGAGCATTTTGAATTTTTGCAAAAAGGGTAAACCAAAGCCTACAAATTTTTTCTTTGCAAATTATTAAAATGGTTAGAATTTATTCCAACATCTCTCGCTTTACCAAAGATACAAATTTTTAAGGAAAATTCAAACTAAAAAATCATATATTCTCAGTAACAAATTAATAACGCGTTATTCTTCTTCACAGTCATTTGGCGGTATTGCTCCCTACCTGAGCAATAAAATTCCAAAGCATAAGACAATTTATTTTTATGACCATATTATTCAAGTGGAAAATAAAAATTACCAATGCTGCACCTCTTAATTAAAAAGGAAGTGTTGAGTGACAGAATTTTATTTCCGTTATGTCCAACAACATTTTCAGTATATTTGAAGAGAAAAAATAATCGATTCTTTTTTGAAACATTCTAAAGTATAACTGTAAGTTTTTTATTTCGATACTTTAGAAGCCTCTGAAACGAAGAATCGTATTACAAAAAGTTGTTTAAACTTCTAGCATTATTTTGACTTCATCCACATTGAAATCCTGATACATATAGATTCCGAAAAAGTTTAATAGATCATAGGATTTACACAAGTACGACAAGGATAATACGAAAATCACTACTTGAAAGACAGAGACAAGAATTATTTTATGTGTGAAACTCACAATTAGATCAGTCCCTTCTACCAAAACAGGTGGGCGTGTATTCATTGCTCTTATTACATTTAACTGCTATGTTGCCAAATGTTATTACCAATTTTTGTCTATGGTTGTTTTAAAAGTTTCAATGGCATTTTATATACCAACAATGTTAAATACCAATAATAACCTTTATCTAATTCCGCTATCAAATGTGACACTTTATGTCACTCCTTGACGTTAGGTAACGTCACATTTTTCATAACCTTCATATATCAGTTATGAAAAGTAGTTATGTAAAAACTTTACGTAACTGTTTTAGTTTCAACGTAGAGATACCACATGAGTTCCAAAGAATAATTTATTAATTAGATACTGTCAAAACTGGCAATAATTTCATTATTTAAACTGACAATTACCCCATTATTTCAATTCAATAGTATTTTAAGATTTATAACTAAACATTGAAAACAACATTATTCAGGACACAGTTATTTAAAGTAAGTCAATTTTCTGGGTGAATACTTCATAGTAACAATACTTCTAACACCATTTGAATCCACTTTAATATTATCATTGTAATTGAAGATTTTATGAAATATTATAAAAGCGCGGAATTAGATAAAACGTTGTACGTAAACACGTTATGAAGAGAGCGACATTGTTCAACTCGCGTAATTTGCAGAAATCGCTAGCGCTCGTTTTGGCAAATATTACGCTTGTTGAACAATATCGCTCTTTTCATAAATAGTTACATAAATAACTATTACAGATAAGTACATATCGCAACACAACGGTTGAAAGTACCTGATATCTAATTCTGAGTTTCACACAGCCAGTAATTGAAAAGTTTCTTACAGAAACAGCCATAGTCCCAAATTTCATATCTAGTGCTAACCTGTGCTTTCCATAAAGTGGATTACGCCCCAACGATTAGGCAATTATAAATCAGTAACAACTGCCATAGTCTCAAGTTACAAGTGATTAAAGTTTTCATGTTTCTACAAAAATAACCATAATCCACTGGAGTTTCCACAAAAACAGCCATATTGCAGAACAATGGTTGTTTTTGTCGCAAAATATGTTGGTGGCGCTGAGAGAATTTGACCTGTCATATTATTTGAGGTCAGTTTTTAGTTTGTGTTAATTGAGATAATACAATTATTATGGAGAGCGTGAGCTTACAGTTTTGTGATGAAAATGCCATAATAAACCAGAAAAGAAAGAAAGCAAGATGTGTAAAAAATAATTGGCTTCAAAGAAAAAGAAAGTTAGCGGTGCTGTCAAATCTAAAGCCTCCCATGAAAATAAAAGGAGTGAGTCTTTGAAATAACTGCTTATCAAGACTACATCCATTCACATCTGCAAAAATAACCATAATCTACTGGAGTTTCCACAGAAACGGCCATATTGCAGAACAATGGTTGTTTTTGTCGCAAACTCTGTTGGTGGCGCTGAGAGAATTTGACCTGTCATTATTTGGAGTCATTTTATAGTTTGTGTTAATTGAGATAATACAATTATTATAGAGAGCGTGAGCTTACAGTTTTGTGATGAAAATGCCATAATAAACCGGAAAAGGAAGAAAGCAAGATGTGTAAAAAAATAATTGACTTCAAAAAAAAAAGAAAGTTATCGGTGCTGTCAAATCTAAAGCCTCCCATGAAAATAAAAGGAGTGAGAGTCTTTGAAATAACTGCTTATCAAGACTACATCCAGTGTAAACCCGTTTACACTGGATCATGGGAAACTATTCACATTCGAAATAGGAAAAAAACTCCTTTTGACACTGCCTCCGTTATATATTATCTAAATTATAGAAGTAGTACTTCTTGTTGTAAAATATATTTTTCTATAAATCTTATGACCTAGTAAACTTTTTCACAATTTGTATATGTATACGCTGAGTTTTTTTAAAATTTATATTAAACATGCCTTGTGTATTCTAGGGGCCCACTCACTAGGAAGGAAGAATGCGCAGTTAAGTATCTGCATGTTGGCTGTAAAGTAAACGTGTACTTTCATATTTCCTACACACAGACACTTATGCTTGTTGAGTGAGGATGTGTGACAAGCGTGACATGACGTCAAAAAAAGATCTTATGTTAATGGCAGTGACGTGTGTAGTTATTAAGAAAAAGTGTATTATTAAACGAAAACCTCGGTCAGAATGGGTGAAGACTTGGTTACAAAAACGGGCTACGTATTCTCATATTAATTTATTAGAGGAATTGCGACTGGATCCCACAGATTGGCATAATTACTTGAGAATGAATCAAGACACGTACTTTGAATTATTATCTCTAGTAGCAGTAGTAGTAGTATTATTTATTTTTTATTTGCCATAAACAGGGATAACTTCTGTAATGTTCTAGAAATTCAGTTATGAAATCTTTCGACATTACTCTTAGATCATTCATTTTTTGGAAAAAATTTCCAATATAAAAATACTGAACCCTACATAGTACTGGTAAAAATATGAAACGTGCACAGACTTGTTGCACATACACTTTCGTTCTTCCCCGTACGATTAGCACTGCACACGCTAAAAATCAAAACTATCCTGATTCCGACCAAGCGGATTGCGCATTCCAAATTTCGAACGGCGGAAAGCCATACACACAACATTTTCACTGTACCCCGTAACACGCGCATTCAAGCCTTCGCGCTTCCTTCCTAGTGAGTGGGCCCCTTTATGATGTGCTTTTTATTTTTACAGTTAATTAAGTACAACATGAAAATATTTCCAATTAACTACTAGAGATAGATGAACGATTTAATGAATAAAATAATTTACAATCACACTGTATATGCGCATAATGAACAACTCTACCGTGTACTACAAATCATGCATTATGAAACAAACAAAAAATTGTCACCAACCTTTCGAATTAGCTTCGTTCACCGCTTGCCGAATTTCTTCTAAAAGATGATGAGCCGGATCGTTTCTAGATTTTTCGTTCAATTCGTCTGTCGAACTACTCACGCTTTCCGTGCCGAGTCTTTTTTCCCTTTCCGCCAACACCTGCAAATTCCAAGGGTTAAATCGCATTATACGTTTCCAGTATTCAAATCTGAGTACCTGTTTCAGTTGTTCTGCCAAAGTCGGTGGCGGACACACCGTTATATTGTTCGCTCTACTTTCACTCCACGGATCCGTAGTGGGTTGTTGGAATTTCGTAGCTTCTTTTTGGATACTGGCGTAGACTACGCCGCTGGAAGATTGGTTTGAAGTTGTGCTTTGATTCATCGAATATAGATTCGTTTTTTGTACCTACGTGAAATATATCGTTAAAGAAGACACTAAAATTTTAGTAACCGAATAAAAAAAATCCCCAAGCCGTAAAAATAGCTTACCTGCGTATATTGCACCGAATACTGAGCGTTATTTTGATTTTTTTGCTGTGCTGTGACGTACTGCGATTGAACGTATTGTTGCGTAGCGCTCGTAAATGAAGTAGGACGCGCCGGCGTATGACCCGCTTTGTGTTTGACGTCGTTGACTTGAGAAACGAATACGGAATCGGTTACTTCGTCGGAGGAATTGTAACTTTCGTCCAATCCGTAATCTGAACTACTATTGCTTAAAGAACCTTTCTTGACGCTTGGCAATTGTCTAAAAACACAATTAAAACATAAAATAACCCAAATAAGTCCATTTTACAAAACAGTCTCTTCACATAAACGGTACAACAAAGAGGACAAACAGCTTAGAGACTGAAGTGGCCATACCTCAACTGGATATAATGAAAAAAATTGAAGAACATGACACGGGACACACGGTAAGAACTCTAGTTCCTTTTAAGCAATAATCAAATTTTTTGAATCAAATAAATACACATATTAATATAAGAATTTATTTTACTCTGGATGAAACTTCATTTAACAATCCATTATCATCAATCGATTATCAACAACCGATTATTATCAATCCTTCATCACAATCGATTAATAATCGATTATTATCAATCCTTCATCAACAATCGATTAATGACCGATTGTATATAATCGATAAATATTCGAATATTTCCAATCGATTAAAAGTCGATTGTTTCCAATCGATCAACGATCGATCTTTATTAAACAATCTATAATCGATTATTATTGATCGATTAACAATCGATTATCAAGTTGTAGTTGTAGAGTAGTAGATGAATTATTTCGTTACAAAATTCTGTTCTCGGTTTTTTTCTTCAATCTATCGATTAATTTAAAATCTTTCCAGCATTTTTTTTAGTTTAAAACGGACGTGCGTAACTGTAAGGTATATCTCCTAATCGATTATCGACAATCGATTATTATACTATTATATCATCAACCTTTGTGTAAAATTTAAATCCGAGACATCGATATACGGCGGCATTAAAGTTTTCTCTAGCCTATGAATCGATGCTTCGTAAACACATAACGCAGCAACGTAACGGTCAGATCTTTTGCGCCGCGACCCCCGGTCGCTCCAACCTAACGTAAAGAACTAAAGTTCTAATAATCAATCAATCAAACATATCTAACTTACCTGTTTGCTAATGCTCCCCTATTCGCCAATTCAGCTTTACTTTTACTTGCGGAAATATCCAACAGTTCGTGAGGTGGTACGGCCCTATCGAATTCCTCTTTGATAGGTACCTTTCTCTCGACGGTGGCGGTTTTGTCGTCGTCCGGACTAGCGTCGGACATTTCCGTATCAGAAAAATCCGGCTGTAAAGACTTGTATAGGGGTTTCGGAGGTTGTCTTCGAGACATTTGAGGCGTGAGTTGTTTTATGTTCATGTTATCGTAGGGTAATATCATCGGTAAGCCTGCCTTTCTTTGAGTATCCAATAAATCTTGTTCCAAAGCGATTACTCTATCTTTAAGGTTTTTCACTAAAGAATTGTATTCCGTGTCTTTTTCTTGTAGTACTTGTTGGTAAAAATCTTCTCGGTGTAACATGTCAAGTTCTCTTTGTTGGAATTCTTTTATTAGATGTTTGGCGCGGTTGTATTTTTTTTCAAGGACTTGGTATTGCGTCTGTGATTGTTCCAGCATATTTTGGTAGGTTTGGATTTCTTTTTTGGCCGTTAGTAGGCTACGTTCGGTTTCTTTTAGTTTTTGTGATGCTTGTTCGAATTTTTCAGAATCGTCGGGTTTTACGCCGTTTTGTTCCATCAACTGTAAAAATATTTTATAATATAAATATGAGATGGTAGTTGAATTTTTTTCACTACAACACCGTGGAGTATAATATTTTTATTGCTACTAGTTTACAATTACATGAAAAGCAATTAAAATTCTCTACTTTACAAATAGTAAAGTAAAATGAAGATTTAAATTACCGTTGAAAACGTATTAAGTTCGATTTGGAATAAAGTTGATGTTCATATACAAGTAGTTAAAAAATAATGAATTCTATTTAGGGTATAAGAAAAATTAAAAACTATCCCCAAAATCACTTTTGAAAATATAAAAAAATTTTATGAACTTTTAACGTATTTGCATTAGAAACCGAGATATTTGCAATAAATAAATCTAATTTATAGCTCAGCCGCCAGGAAATGTAATTTTTTACTTTTCTTAAATACAAAAAATTCACGGAAAACGTTTTTTTCTTCAAATTTTAATAAAAAAAATTATATCTATGAGATGAATTTACTTTCTCCGATTTTAAATTTCATGCGGCTGATTAGATTTGTTTATTGCAAATATCTCTTTTTCTATTTTAAATTCGTCAAAAGTGAAAAGAAATGATTTTCTAGAAAATTTTTATATCAACATTTTTTAAATTTAAAACTTTTTTCCGTACCTTCGTATGTTTTGAAGATATTTTCAAAAAAGTAACTTTGGTGGTAGTTTTCAATTATTTCTGACCCCCTATATAGAATTGAATATACAGTGCTATTCAAAAGTCCTCTCCCCCCCTTGTATCTTTTGAACGGCTACACTTTCATTAATAAAATTTGGAGGGTGAAAATAAAGTGTTGTAAACTTCTCTACGAATGGTAACAGGTGACGTAATAGTAATAGATGACGTCACAGTGCCACTCTGGCCAATAATTTTAAATATACCTTATGGCAAGTGATATCTCGTTTTAAAGGCATTGACATTGGCTACATAGCCATATTAATTTTGTTTGGGTTTAAACTAATTTTGACGGATAAATTAAATAAATACCAAAATTATTGAAATTATTTGTTTAAATTTAATTAATCAAATATCAACAATGGATTCTTATAGCAAGTGTTCGAAATGTGCTCAGTCTACTTCCTGACATCCTATTAGTAAACTCTTGTATTCGTTCGAATGTGTCAGCTGAAATTGCATTGCATTCCTCAATAATTCTTTCTTTCAAAACGCCAATGCTATCTGGTGCCGTAGTATAAACCTTGGATTTCAAGTAGGTACCCCAATAGAAAAAAATCTAATGGTGTCGGATCTGGTGACCGAGGTGGCCATTCTATAGGACCTGGCCGGCCGATCCATCTACCTCGATATTCTTCATCCAGGTAACGTCTTACTGCACCATAATAATGTGCAGGAGCACCATCTTGTTGAAATGTTATTTCCAGATAGCCGAATTCATCTGGATTATCTTCCAGAATTTCAAGAATTAACGGCTCAATTGCATTCTGTAACATCTCTAGATACACTTCACCGCTTAAATTTGAATTTAGGAAAACAGGACCAGCTATGTGGTTTCCCAAAATACCTGCCCAAACATTGACTTTTTATGGAAATTGGGTATGTTGTTCACGAAAGGTGTGAGGATTTGTGTCACTCCAATACCTTACATTTTGTGTATTCACATTTCCATTGAGGCAAAAAGTACTTTCGTCACTAAAACAAATTGTTTTTGTGTAATGTGCGTTTTGACTAATTTTATATGTCATACATTCACAGAATTCGAGTCTTCTGTCGGGGTAGTCATCCGAAAGGTGGTGCACCAATTTAAACTTGTATGGATGAAATTTATTTTTAGCCAACACTCTCTGTACTGTACTTTTACTTACTTCACAGATAGACGCAACTTTAGTTGAAGAGGAAGTAGGGTTTACTACCATTTCAGCAACTATATCAATTTTTTTATCATCACTAAATGTTGGTCGACCAGATCGTTTGGCATCTTGAACACTACCTGTTGCTTCAAACTTGTGAAGAAGCTCCCTCAAATAAGTTCTCGAGATAGGGCGATCTGGGTATCTCTCATTAAATAAACGTTCCGCTTCATGGAGATTCTTTCTAGATCCACCAATTATTAAGATAGCTGCTACTTTGTCGGCTTGAGTACATACCATTTTGCCTATGTAAACTCTCAAACGTCTCGTTAAACAATAATAAAATTAAATATTTAGCTATTTAGAAAAACTTTGCAAAGCAACAAATACTATTAAATTAAAAATTCAATTTTTTTGACAACTAACCAGAGGCGGATTGAAAAATCTTCAATATTTAAATATTGTGAAATAATAATTTTGGTATTTATTTAATTTATCCGTCAAAATTAGTTTAAACCCAAACAAAATTAATATGGCTATGTAGCCAATGTCAATGCCTTTCAAACGAGATTTCACTTGCCATAAGGTCCTATTTAAAATTATTGACAAGAGTGGCACTGTGACGTCATCTATTACTATTACGCCACCTGTTACCATTCGTAGAGAAGTTTACAACACTTTATTTTCACCCTCCAAATTTTATTAATGTAAGTGTAGCCGTTTAAAAGATACGAGGGGGGGAGGGGACTTTTGAATAGCACTGTATATATTTCAAATTTATGTCAAAACGAATTTACATTCAAAAATGCAGGCTTGTTTTAATCTTCATTTAACTCGACTACAAAAAATTGAAATATCGAAAGTTTTTTAGCGTGGAAATTTACAATGAGAAAAAAAGGTTTGAAAGTAAAAATAAAATTGCATAAATTAAACCATTTTTTGGTGGTTGTTGAAGATAAAATTCCTAAATAATAGTTATCTTGTATATGAATATACTAAAGCTATTTTAATTTTTTCTTGAAAATATAGAAAACGATGGGCTACAAAAATAATAAATGCCATAATAGAGAATAATTTTTTCTAGCGAATACAGTGAAAGTGAATTAAAAATACAACTATAAAAGATAATTAAAAAGGTTGCTGCTAAAATTTCCAAATTTGTAACATTGTATGTATATTAGTGTGGTTAAAAAAATAATAGGAAAGCACTTTTAGGAAAACTTTAAATATTAGTGCTCACGAAACTTTCAAGCGTGGTTCCGAGAAGAAGGAAATACCCATCTCTTGCAGTTTTCAAATAAATCAACTTCATACTTTTTAGCCACAAAAAATTTATTTATCAATAGTCCAGTAAAAAAGAATTGATGCTTTTCGCAATTATTTCAATAATCATAACCAATACCGAAAAGTTTCAAATAAATTTTGTAGAGCGTAAAATTTTTACATCAAAATGTATGTTTAATTGAATAATAAATAATTATTCAATTTTCAATGGTATGATAATAATGGATGGCAAAGGGTATAAAATTGCTAGACTTAACTGGTTTTGAACAAAATAATAAGCAAACATTTGTAATTAATAGGTTATTGTAAAGATAAAGATGGATCCTAGGAAGTACAAAAAAAGGTTGTCGTGTGCTTTTTAGTGATCAACATTTATATAAGGCATAAGTAAAAACCACATTAGTGTAAAAATTACGGCAAAAAAACTATAAATGTATTTTTAAAATTCTTAAACGCTGTCAAGTATATGTACATCGAAACTTTAGCAGCAGCACTATTAATTTAAAAATATATTCGTAAGAAAATTAATAATCAAAGTGTTTGTACAGGCGATTTGGTTACTATGATGAATACCTACCTTATTTCTTAGACGAATTACCTCTAGCTCTGATATATTATTTTTACGTTGGGTCTGTACAACAAACACAATATTTAATGTTAGTACACCAGGGAGAAAAAATGGTTTTATTGAAATTTTTCAGTTTTCAATACATTTTTAAAAAATCGTTACTGCAACAAACATTAACGAATTAATGGATATTTTTTTAAAAATATATCAAAATATTATGGTGGTTTAACTAAATCTAGTAAAATACTTACTTCCATCAACAAAGCCCTAAGAGAATCGACATTTTCTTGTTCGTGATCGAAAAGTCCCTCTTGATTCACAATCGGGCTAGTAGGACCATCGCTAACACTCGTATTTGCCGAACCTAAAATAAAATTATACAAAAATATCCTAATTTTTAATCCAACGATCACAAAGTTACCCGTAAGTTGAACAGTACTGGCTTCGCTGTGTTGCTGCTGCTCCTCCAAAATCCTTTGCCTTCTCTCTTCGCGTTCTTTATCGGCTTGTAACGACTGCCTTATCAATTGTGCCACTTCGCTATTTTCCGGATCTCTTTCTCTACCGATGTTGAACTTTACCAAACCCGAAGTGTTACGTAATACGCTCGCGGCGTATGCTTGAGTCACTCCCACTAAACTCTTACCGTCTACTTCTATAATTTGATCGTTCACTTTGATTCTACCGTCTTTGGCAGCGGCTCCGTTAGTTGTGATCGTTTTCACAAATATACCTAAAGAAAAAAAAATGTCACTTCCTTATATCGGCGTCACCCAATGGTGTTTATATCAAGGTCGGCCAAACATTGAATATATCTTGTTTTTGAGTTTTTTCAATTTTTTTTCTGAATTTTTCACTGAAAAATTAACCCCTTTCAAAAATTTTATCCTACACCAATGATGGGAAGAAATTCGTGCAAATAAATTAACCCCCTTAAAAAATTTTATCGTACGCCCATGGTAAATGGGGATTTTCACAGAAAAATGGCCCACTTTTTTTACAAATTAATCATTCCCTTACGCAAATTTCATCTTGCAACCATGGTAGATAAAAATGCAACACTATATACGCTTCATTGTTAACTACTGTGTTGCATAATCAAAAGTATTGTGTGTTGCATAAAATGAGGGCGTGAGGATGACGCCCAAAAAGCGCCTGAAGAATTTTTCAGTTTTCCAACAAACTCTTACCTAATTTTTCCAATCCTGCATCCGCTCCAACTCCCATTCCTATAATGCTCAATCCTAATCCTTCGGATCCTTTGACGAGTTCGACGGGGAAGACATCCATTTTCTCCACCCTTTTTTCCAGCTCGTACTCGGCGGAAGCGGCAACGGGATCAACGTCTTCGTTTTTTCTATCGTAATCCGAAATGCTGAAGGTCGAATAGACTTTCATCGGATCTTTGGAAAATTTGACTTTGCTGGATTTCGGGATGTATTCTGGAAATTCTAGTTCGTCGTCGTCTTCTTCCGGCGGTAAACCGGGTACTTCCATCCAAAAATGTCCGTCTTCGTAGTAGTGGACGCCGTGTTCGACGCCTATTATACCGACTGGTTTCGGTACGAAGTCCTCGATATCAGTCTTCGTTTCTAAATAGTTGCCTTCCGATAAGCTTGTCACTGAATCTGTATTAAATCATTCATATTTATTTATTTTCACTTTTTAAAATGTAAGCATCTTATAGGTATCGCAGAATTGTAATTATTCTAACGCTTTATAAGTTTTTGTAAAATATTGACCGTTCAATTAAGAAGAAACAACTACTTCCCGGGATATAGGCCCCGGCGGATATTGGATTACACTTCAAAGTCAAACGGGGTTGGCATATCTACAAGATATTTAAACCAACCATCCTGGTTTGCAGTTAGTAGGGACAACATAACTTGTAGACCGGTTTCGGCGTATTTGCGCCTCATCAGTACAAGGTATATGTTCTCCGTCCGCGAGCTTAAAGCCTAATCACGGAATGAAGAATACCCTAAAATCACAATCAATACATGTCTTCCAGTAACGGAAGTGTGAAAGATGTGACAGTAGCGACATCTTCACCTCCAACCTCAAACCAGAATTCGAATCAGACAACGGGACCTTGGCCTCGAAACTGTAATAATACTTTCTAAGCAACTTACCTATCAATCCGGAATCGGTAGCTGATACGCTAGTGTCAACGTCATTTTTTGACGGTTCTTCCTCGTCCTGCGCGGAGACCAAACTTTCACTGGATTCATAATACTGCGATAAAGGTTCGACGTATTTAATCTTGTTATTCATTTTAGACAAATCCGTCGACTGATAATCGTTGACGAAATCTTCTTGTAACGAAGGAGGTCCGACGCTGTCGTTCAACGAGACCGGCCCGGATGAATCTTGAACTGACACGGTTGTGGAATCTTGGAGAAATGAACTAGTCGCGTTCGGTATCCATTTGTTGTTTGTTTTTGTTTCTTTGGAATTTAAGAGTCTTGTTACTTCTTGAGCTTCTTCGTCGGAAAGAAGTTGAGCTCTATTGTCGAAAAATGATCGATGAGTTGAGAAATTGGAAATAAAAACAATTAATCCAATAGAAAAATGGTATTAATAAAAAATATCACAATAAGATTATAATTTTTTTGATTCCTTTGAGCAGTATTATCTTAATTTTTACAGTAATTCTCAATAAAATGATCAAATTTAGTTGAAATAAATTCTTCCTTCACCCCACAAGTGTTTTTTTTTTAATAAAACATTTTTAAATTGTTATAGTATGTCTTTTTGGCATTGATAGCACAAATCGCCAACTGTAATTTTTAGTTAAACATTATAAAAATAAGCAGGTAATGAATTGGCTGGACCAGTTAGCTCAGGAAGGTTTTAGAGGAAACTTCATATAGCTCATCCATTAGAAAAACCGTTTTCCATGTGACAAGGTTAGATATTTAAGAGATACAGAGACGTTCCTTTATTTTTCTGGTGTCAATTACTATATGTTTTGCCGCTTTAAACTTCGGAGAGGAAATACAACCAAAA
>CAJUYH010001427.1:0-20848 GCA_910591685.1 Galerucella tenella | reverse complement strand
GGATTTTTGCTGACTTATACTGTGCGGTCGGTTCGGTATGGTTATTTGAGACGAGTCCGAATCGGTGGATTTTTGTTGTGGAATAAACGGTCTGTACGGTACGGCGTAATGTGGAGCATCGTCGTCTTCGTCGGAAAAATGACTTTCGATCGGTACGGGAATTTGAGATTTTTTATGAGGCACAGCGTACAAGGCTTCAATTTCGGCTGGCGTTAATTGTTTTTGATACGGTTCGTGTATGGTTAAATCCTGATATTCGCTGACATCTTCCGGTGAGTCGGTGTATTCTAAAGGTTTGTCTTCGTTTATTGGAAAATCGTAAAGGAATTCTTCGTGCGGTCTTAATAAAGCTTCTATTTTCGGTGAAGGTTCGTTAAAACCGCCTTCGTCTGACGGCGCCGTACTGATTATGGAAGAAGGTCGACTTCCTAGACCTGCTGCTGGAATGTTCAAAGAAATACTACTAACTTTTGTTCTTCTAGATACGGCTGGGTCTTCAGTCTTTTGATCGATTTTTCGGGAATCAGTTTCTGGAAGAAAAAAAAAATTTACGTCCTCTGAAGACGGTATAGTTTGGTGCGTCGAAACGTGCGTTGGTGTCGATATAAAAATAACTAGGAAACTATTTTTATACGAACAAAACGGAAATGTCTGACTGTCTATCGAATAAACACACGCGTGAAATAAAAAGAGAAATTTGAGGAAAAAAAACATACCTGTGCAATCAATACACATCAACGTAAGTCTTAAACACATTTTATTGATATGTTTTACCATTTGTGTAAATTAAATGGGAAAATCTAACTACAATTTAAATAACAAAAAAGTCTATTTATGTTAATTTATATAAACTTCCAAGGCGGAAAGAAACGACACGAAAAATAAACACTACCATGACTTAATAGCAACACTTTTTTCTTTTAATGAACGTAAATCGTACTGGAAAACGTTTGAAGTAAACACTCCGCGATCCGTACTCAAAACACTGCAACTGACTCTGGGGTCTAAAAATAAAATTTATACAACACACACACATTCGTACGTACACATGGAGCCAATTTTTGTCGACCGCCAATAATATTTGTTTCTTTTCCTGCCTACACGCGCGACCGTCTACACTCGAAGAGAAACATACCCAATTCAATTTTCAGACTATTCCCATTTTAAACAATCATATTTCGCGGTTTGTTAATTTTAGTCATAGATTGCACTCAATTAAATATGTATTTTAGCAAGGTCGCCAATACTATTGCAATAAAAAAAAGATTTCTTTCGATTAGTTTTATCAACTGAAGAAGTCACACGTTTTAAACTTAAGATTATTACAGAAAATTTTCGAAAATTATACAACATTCTATAGAGCTATAGTGTATTTTTATCATATTGATAGCTGAAGAGCTTATTAAAAATTCAAAAACGTGTCTGAAACACTTCAGGGTGATTCAAAGAATGAAACAGAATTGTAAGCACTTCTTCATGTAAATAAGTGTTTTGTTAGCAACAATAGAGCCCTAATACCATTGATTATATTAGCCTTTACATTTCTGTAGAAATGATTAGCGCTCCATCTTGGAGCTCTTGGATTCCTTTATTGCGGTGAATCACTTGTTATCTGAGATCTCTTATTCTTCATAGATTTTTGTGTTTTTGCCTTGTCTACAATTTCTCTCCCCTTCTTCCTGTCCTGGCACAGTTTATTCCAGTTTCTAATATCAAGAGTTTTAATGTCTTCAATTATTTGATTGATGATTTGATTGATGCAGTGATTTTTCTTATTAGCTTCTCTGGTAGTCTGCGGTGAATGTGTCCCCACCACCGTAGTCTTTGTGCATTAACTACACTTACCGACTTAAAATTCGATCCATTCAAAACAATGATTTATTTAAAAATGCTATAACTTTCAAATGGGGAGGCTGATTTATTTGAATTTTTTATCAACTTTTAGATAAAATACTGTAGTTTTAAGGTTATTATTCCGACGTCTTAAAGTAGTTTAGTACTCGCCGCATATACAGGGGAGAAGAGAAAACAATTTTTTCCTCTACTTTTGACACACCCTGTAGGTTAATTCTGCTAGTAGATCTGCACACAATTAACTTTATCAAGAAGACTGAGTTGTTTCCAACATTTTGTTTTTTTTTACCCCAATATCTTAATTTGTTTGTGAAATGTTACGGTTTAAAGAAAATGCAACATTATAGTAATGGTCATAGTTTAAATGACGGTAGAGAATAAACTAAAAAATAAGTAGAGTGCTGTGGCCAACTCACAATATGACAACTGTCAAATATTCGTTACTTGGCAATTGCAGTTTAATTATTAGTATTTAATTCAACATCATAGTTTTAACACCTACTGATGCAGCACAAGCAGTTGCTCTGGTACAAGACGGTAGGTCTCAGTATTATGCTTCTAGAATATTGGGTGTTACAAGGTGTAGCGTCTAAACAGCTATACAACATTTCAATGAAACTGGTAGTTTTTCGAGACGAAGAGGATCTGACAGACGACGTTCTACAAATGTTCGAGATGATCGAGGCGATTACGAGAACATGGATTACGCTCCAGGAGAGAAGTACGAGTGGTATTTATACCCAAACCAGGTAGGATGGACTACACCTTACCAAAAGTATTCCGACCAATTAGTCTCACATCGTTCTTTTTAAAAACAATGGAGAGGTTATGCGAGCGGTATATAAGAGATGAAGTGCTAGCTCACAACCCACTTCATCCAAATCAGCATGCATATACTCCGGGAAGGTCCACTGATTCGGCCCTTCACCAAGTGGTTGGCAGAATCGAAAGATCATTGGACAACAAGAATCCACCCTGGGTATATTCATAGATATTGAGGGAGCGTTTGATAAAACAACCTTTCCAACAATTACCCAACAACTCAACTCCAGGAATGTACCTCTGGTAGTAGGAGAATGGATACTCAAGATGCTCTCTAGTAGAGCAATAAGTATCAATGTAGAAGACATCACAGTAAGAGGACTGGTCATGAGGGGATGTCCACAAGGAGGAGTCTTATCACCCCTTCTGTGGAACATAGTCCTAGACACCCTGATTAATCACCTCAACAACAATGGATTCTACACAATTGCATACGCAGATGACATAGTTATCTTGCAGACTGGCAAATTTGTGAACACACTGTGCGACAGAGCGCAGGATGGGCTTAAATTAATTGAAAAATGGTGTAAGGAACACTCACTGTCGATCAATCCCAGAAAGACTGAGATGGTCCTTTTCACCAGGAAAAGAAGTTTATCTGGTTTGAAACCTCCCGAAATCTTCAAAAGCAAACTAAACTTTTCGGAAGAGGTGAAATACCTTGGTATTACCCTCGACAGGAAACTAACATGAAACTCTCATCTACATAACAGAGCAAAAAGAGTATATGTGGCTTATGAGCAGTGTCGGAGGACAGTGGGACGCACATGGGGTCTGTCACCCCGTGTGGTCACCTGGATCTACACTGCAATAATAAGACCCATGTTAACGTATGGAGCAATTGCATGGGGACCGAAAGTTCTACAAGCAACGGCCATCCAAAAATTATATCAAATACAGCGAATGGCTTGTCTGAACATCACAGGAGCCATGAGAACAACACCAACCGCAGCAATGGAACTAATTACTGGTCTGACCCCTCTGGACCTGCACGTCAAGGAGGTTGCGTTAATGGCCATGGTACGATTGCGCACGGCTGGTGTAAACCCCGAAGTAGGAGTGGGCCAATTGAGGTTGAGCCTATGGCAGGAAGCGCTCACTGCGCTACCTCTGCTGCAAGCAGCCAACGATGCAATTGAACCCAGGTTTCTGTTTAACAAACCCTACAAAATTCAAATAAAACAGAACACAGAGCCAGACGCTGCAAATGCAATACGCATTTATACAGATGGTTCAAAATGAAAGAAGGCTCAGGATGTGGAGTTTACTCGAGAGCACTGTGCCTCAAGATTAAGTGGGGAATGGGAAACAATACCAGCGTGGTTCAAACAGAACTGGCTGGTATCTCAATTGCCACAAAAGAACTAACCAGAAGAGGAATTTCTGGAAAAAACATAACAATCTGCACTGATAGTAGACAAGCCCTATTAGCCTTGAACAGACAACGTGTTATATCGAGGCTAGTACTAGAGTGCCACCAAGATTTAGCTGACGCCTCGGCAGATAACAATATTATCCTGAGGTGGGTTAAAGGGCACGACAGGAGTAAAGGAAATCGCACTGCTGATTCTTTAGCCAGGGACGCCGCTGGACTAAAAATTCTAGGACCCAGTGACACCTATGGCCTAACGACTTCGACAATTGCGGAACTATCCAAACGTTACACCCATGCTCAATCCCTTAAGAGATGGGATGGAATCAAAGGATGCAGTCTTGCCAGGATCACCCTGGGCGATCCTGGAAAGCTGGCGCCGAAGAAATATATGGCGATGACCAGGAAAAACCTACGTTTAACAGTAGGATTTCTGACTGGTCACTGTCAACTAAGGAAACACCTCCATACTATGGGGTTAGTGGACACACCTCTATGCAGGATGTGTGAACAGGAAGATGAAACTGTGAGGCATGTCTTATGCGAGTGTCCGGAGTTATCGTCAATAAGAGAGTGTGTGTTCGGTGAGTCTTGGCCTACACCTGCCGATATAAAGGAGATGTCTCCTAGTGACCTGTCCACCTTCCTGAGGACAGAATGGACAATGACCTAGGAGGACAACTCCTCGGGAGGATGTACAATGGGTCACATGTGGCCTAAGTGCTGTGAGCCTACACACTCACCCTCCCCACTCTACAGATACAGATACGCTCCAGAAGACCTGCAACTGGTCCGGAGTTACTTAGGAATCACAGATCACACTTCGATTTGCCAGGGAACATCAACATTGGAATCGACATGGAGTAAGATTGTATTTTCTGACGAGTCATGGTTTTGTTTACGTTCTCCAGATGACCTTGAAAGAATATACCGAAGTTGACCAAGCAAATTTTTCCACAAGACTCAATGGAGGAGGATCGGTAATGGTTTGGGGCTGCATAAGCATGGAAGCTCGTACTGATTTAGTCATTGTTGGCGGCGGAGCAATGACAGCTAACTGATATATTCGTGATGTGCTAGATCCACATGTAATTCCATTTGCACCGTTTATAGGAAACGAATTCATGTTTATGCACGACAACGCTCGACCACATATTGCGAGGATTGTATCTCAATATTTCAACGAAACAGAAATTCAAAGGATGAACTGGCCATCACGTAGCCCAGACCTCAATCCAATTGAGCACGTCTGGGACATGATGGGCAGACGAGTTCGTAACAGAGTTCCTTCTCCGAGTAATTTGAATTTTTTGAGAGATGCTTTGGTCCAAGAATGGGATCAGATTGACCAAATGGAGATTCCGACATCTAATAGAGGGTATGCCACGACGCATTGAGGCGGTTATTAGCACTCGTGGGGAAATACCCGTTATTAATTTGTAATAATTATTAGTTTATTTGTTGTTTGATTTAAAAATTATGTATTACTCTGCTAAAACAGAATAAAAAAATTAAGCATGTTGCATTTTCTTTAAACCGTCATATTTCACAAACAAATTAAGATATTGGGGTAAATAAAAAAACAAAATGTTGGAAACAAATCAATCTTCTTGATAAAGTAAATTGTGTGCAGCTCTACTAGCAGAACTAACCTACAGGGTGTGTCAGAAGTAGAGGAAAAAATGGTTTTCTGTATATCCAGCGACTACTGAATTACTTTTAGATGTCTGAATAATAATATTAAAACTACAGTATTTTATCTAAAAGTTGCTAAAATTATTTTGAATGGATCGAATTTTAAGTCGGTAAGTGTACATTAACGATATCTTCTCCTTCTAGAATATCTTCAATCTTATTATTGTATAGGCTCCTGTACTGATCCTTGTCTATTATTTTGGGGCCGTTAATTCTTCGTATGATTTTCCTTTCAAGTGTAAATAAGTGTTCAGTTAGCAACTTTTGCTAGAGTCTTCCTGTATAGTGAACCGCAGGTAGCGAGGACAATAGAGCCCTAATACCATTACCATTCAAATATATTTAGAAGTGATAAATTCGCCGTGACAGTGCAATGTAGTTGGGTAAGAATAAGATACTAGATGATTTAATTCATTAATTAGTTCTGGGCTTTTATGATAAATCTTAAGCATTTATGCCTTTTGTAAGTTGCTTTTAACTTTAAGAAGCTCTTAAATTGTTAACTTGTTGCACTGCTGCAGCTTAAGTGGAAACACTGAGAAAATCTAGTAATTTATCAGTGATTTTTCACATTTAGCTTTGTATCAAAGGTCAAATGTGAACTGTTAACCTATAAATACAAAAAAAACAATCTTGAGAAATCAACAGAGGTTATCAAATCACCAGTGCAGGCATAAAACAGAAGTGCTTCTAGAAGCTGATTCATGAGAGACTTGCTGTTGATCATTTTGTCATGTAGGTTTCCTTGTTGGATAATATTTCACTTAAAAATCGTTTCAATACCTCAGAGTTTCCTCTATCAATCCTGAAACCCATAAACAACATTGATTTGTATCATGTATCACAATTCCATTTAAGTGCAGCACATCAACACAATGCGATGTCAAATAATAATGTCAATTAAATCAGCTGTCTACCGCGATTTCAAACCAAGTCGACCCAATAAGGAGCTTAATATTAAGAACTACTCAACTTGTTTAAGGAATGCTTAAAATGCAGTACACAAACACAAACTAGTCTTTTTAAAGTTACTTATTTTTAAGACTGTCTTAAAGTGAACGGTGCAAAGGGACATTAGAAACATTTTTTTAAATTCTGGAACAACCTTAAAAACAATGCTTCTAGAAACTAATCTAACAGTATGAGCTATAATATATTTTTATCATATTGATAGCACCGCAATAAACCATGGGAGGACATTGCAATGGCAGGATAAAATAAATCAATTCTCCAGTTAGTAGGGTATTTAAACATGGGAACCTAAACATAAAAATTACGCGCACATACTACCTATTTATACTAGAAAATATTACTCTCATAGGCTCCGCCCAATTGTATCTTGCGCCTTGATTGGATGACAGCTTACTTGATTTATTGGGCGGAGTCTTGCTTAGGTACATAATCTGCAAGTTTTTAACAATTAGCCCTTTTAGGGCTACAAATCATTCTTATATGTAGAACATACTAATTAATGAATTAAATTGAATCATCTAGGATCTTATTCGTACCCAATTTACCAGAAATATCACAAAAGCTATAAAATGTTCAATCATCACAATACATCTAAGTGTTCTAGAATAATCACTGAAGCTTTAAAATGTAATAAGAGAAAAAATAATAAGTAATGCCACAAGGAACTTACAGAAGATATAATATAAAAGCTCTGAAATGTTCCAGGAGAATCACTAAAGTTCTAAAACGTTCTAGAATATTCACAAACTCAATCAAATGTTTTAGAATTATCACTAAATATTGAAAATACACCAGAATTATCATGTAAGCATAAGATATTCCAGAAATATCACAAAAGCTATAAAATAAGAACTATCACAAAAGTTGAAAAATGTTTCATAATTATCACAATGACTCTTAAATTATTCAGAATGATCTCTATATGTCTAAAATGTACTGGAATTATCACAAAAGCTCTTGAATGTCATATTAAATGAATTACTTGTCATTTGGAAGAAACAAATTAAAAGTGAATTTCGTTATTTAATTACAACCTTGAATGTAAAATATACCAGAATTATTAACTAAAATGTTACAGAAATATCATGTAAGCTTGAAAAGAATCCAGAATTGTCAAGGAAGATCTAAGTAGTATGACTATAGTTCCCAATGTTCCAGAATGCAAAAATTGTGTATCGAATTCCACGAGATTTAATTATTTTCAATAAACTTTAATCAATAAGTTTTAAAAAAAGAAGGTTAAATTTTCCCAAAACCTTTTCACTTTGGAAATAGGTGTACAAATTCTAAAAGATATATCGGAAATGTGGGAAATAATTGACAAATATTGGAGGATAGGCCTGGGCCCCAGGACTATAATTTTTATATTAAATATAATATGAAAATATATAAAAAAAATTCGGCAATATCAGATATTTTTCGGAAAAATTTGGAAATTTTAGAAATATCGCAAATGTTGGGAACTAATTTTCGATTTTGGAAAATTTTACTGGTGAAAAGCTCCTCGCTAAAACCCTATTAAGAAATTAAATAATTTTCTCAAATGTTCTAGTTCACTATTGGAAAGTTCAAAAGTTAGTTGAATTGTTTGTCATGATAATATTGAAAAACATTTGTACTCACCCAAATAGGATTTTTCATTTTCCTCCTGTTCCTGTTTCTCCTGTTCAGATTTGACTTTACTAGGACTACTTGGAGGACTTAAGGATGACAAGCTACCAGAAGCTGCTGATAAATTTTCTCGACTAGTCTCCTTATCTTCCAAAGGAGATTTAACTGCAATATTATGGGATACCAGCAACAATCCATCATTATCAATTGATACTTTTTCTTTTTGATTGAGTATATCAAAATTAGAAGACATTTCTTTTTTATAGTTAGATTCATTTGACTTTTCGATGCATTTCATATCATTGTCAGGTTCGATAACTAGACTACTCCTTTGAGATTTGATTGGGCTGATTGGTGGTGATTTTTCCCTGCTGAATATGTCTGTTGTGGTTGGTATCACTGAAGCAGGTCTTTAAAAAAAGATATGCCTATTAAAAAAAATACTGAATGGAAGTAAAACTTTAAATTTACCTTTCTTTTCTGACAAAATCCTTCCTTCTTGAAGCTTCTGTTCTAACTGGAGGTGGAGGTGGTGAAGTAGGAGGACTTTTCAGCCTGCTACTGAATGAAGCACTTCTTATTGCTGGTGTATTTTTATTTTCCATTCTCTCATGATCTGTGCTAACTACAAGTCTAACATCATTTTTATTTGGGTCACTATTATATCTACTGCTCCTATTTTTTGAAAAATGTGAGGTCCAATTCCTTTGGCGTTCTATTAATTCCTTACTATTGAATTTTCTTTCAGGTTTATCTGGTTTTTTCATTAAAGCTGGCTTATCAGTTTTAATATCAGGCTCATTAGCATTGGTTTCAGTAGAAATGAGATCTATACCATTGGTTTTTTTAGTAGGTGAAATGCTGTTGCTGCATTTATCCAAATTTTTATTGGATGGAGGAGAAGGTGTTCTTGTGTCTCTAGTTTCACTATTAGCTGAACTGCTTCGTGACCTGGAATCTAGAATGTTAGAAGCACTCCTTGTGGATTGTAAGGGTATAACTCTATCTTTTTTATTTTCCTCTCCCAACTTCTCAAATAGTGCTCTAGCATTATTAAATCTTGTTACATGTGATTCTGTTCGCATTACTGTTATATTTGCACTGTCAGCATCTAATTTTTCAGTTGAATTGTGACTACTGTATCTTTTTCTAGAAGAATTTAAGACTTCATCTCTCTGAGCAGGTGTCATGGCCTGGAAAATATTTGCTATTTCCGAGACTTTTGATCCACCAAATCTAGGTCCCTTCTTTTCTTCCATCATTTTTATAAGTGTTTTTATATACCTAAGCAAAAAGTAAATTGTCTGTGAATGTTTGTTTTGGTAGAGAATTAGAGTACCACTTTAAAAAATATAATAGGACCATACAAATTATACTATACTAGGTTTACTGCCTCATAATAAACTTAAAATCTTAAAGGCATTAATATTTAAATATGCAAAACTTTAGTATAATTTTATGTGAATATATGTAGACTATCAATTTAGAAATAATATGTTAAAATATGTAAAATGTCATTATGTACGAATTTTTAATATTATAGGGTGACGTTTTGGTGACGAAAATATTCAAACATTCAAATTAAATAGTACCTAAATTAATAACTAATTTTGCAGAAAAATTCGGTTTGTTCAATTACTTTTTTCAAACATAACTAAGTATTAAAATAAAATAACTCTAGTATTAGCAAAACAAAACAATGTGACCTCAGCATTGACATTTATGGTACCCAGATGGCCTTTGCATTGTAACCCAGCCCCTTTAAATTAATAATTTCAGTTTTATACTTATCATTTAAACCTGAATGAATTGATAAAACCATCATTTTTCGTTTATCTTTTATTGCGACACGTAACGCTTATTAAACAATACAATAATATTGAAATAAACTAATTCGTATCCAATTTAAAATTAATTATTCCTACTTACCCCTAGTGAAAGATGGAAAATATCTACTAGAGATTAAATTTGATTTTTTCCGGTGATGAATCCTATTTGTGCTTTTCGGAATATTTCATGTTAATGGTATTTGTGTGCATTAACATCTTCATAATCAACGTTTTTGTTTAAAACTACTAATAGACACAGCGAAGTGTATTTCATTCATGTTTAGACGATCACTTCACGGAAAATACATTACATAAAATAAATACATCAAATGTCGGCATCCGAAGAACACTCTCCTCTCGCACTTTTTCTGTCTCTTTACAAATTTACAGAGCAACAACCGCAGTCATTGGTATCGCGCAGGCCTTACACCCTGTTTTCAACAACCAATCCAGTCTCAAAATTTATAGCGCCAATACCAAAACCTGCAACAGAGATTGTTTCGTAGAGAAATAATATTTATTTCATTTCTCTGTGGATTCTCTTCAACAATTTTCTTTAGAGATTATATGAAAGTAAAGAAAGACAATATCCAAACTGTCACTCCACTCACCTGTAATGTTAAATTGTTTTTTTCTAAAGATTTATATATGTTCCGCTACAATAAGATTTACATTTATTCATACCATGTTCCATGTTTTTATGCAAATCATAAATAAAATCGACAAATGGAAGTAATTGGATTCAATAAATTATATTTAACAATTTCAAAAGTTTGCTACGAAATTAGGATGGTATTTCTCGCATAGGCAACTCTTCTTACAGCAAAGCAAACAAATACACGATAAGTATTCTATGAAATGCACTGATTATAAACAAGAGCTAGCTTATACAACTCTACGTTGGAAAGAGCGAGATATACTATTAAAATTTTCATACAGCTTGGCAGTTGGCAATCGTTTAAAGCTTGATTTTTGGCATAGAAATTGCAGCCAACTGAAAAAGTTGCCGAAGGTGTTTTTGTTTCGTTTGCTAAAAACACAATTTGTATTTTGTCGTAGAAAAAACTATTATTCGTAATTGTAGATAATACAATTCAAGATGTTTATAGAGCAATTTTAAAACTTCTGTGGATCTTTTAAAGCAACAGTAATAATGGAATCAAGGAACTCCAATAGAAATGGTAGTGTTGATGCTGAAAAGCTAAACCTTAGCTTAGATATGGGAGATGAGATGAAACTGGACGAAGTTAATTATGAAAGTGATGTGTCTTCCTCTAGTTCTGAAAGCTCAACAGCTCCAACAATAAGTTCTGTTAGTACCAATTCTTCGGAAAAGTTACGTCGTTCTCGACGACGAGGTCGTTCAAAAGATAAAAGCGCATCTCCGCGATCTAAAGATAATAATAAAGTAAAGTCCTATGACTACGTAACAAAACTTAATTATCTATTTCGTGATGCACGTTTCTTTGTTATTAAATCAAATAACTCTGAAAACATTATTCTTTCAAAAGCAAAAGGAGTGTGGTCAACTCTTCCACAAAACGAAGCGAATTTAAACAAAGCCTATAGAGAATCGAGAAATGTATTATTAATATTTTCTGTTAAAGAAAGTGGTAAATTTGCAGGTTTTGCAAGGTTACATGGAGAATCAAGACATGATGGATCTCCAATTTCATGGGTGCTACCACCAGGTCTGTCAGCCAAAGCTTTAGGAGGAGTTTTTAAAGTAGACTGGATTTGTCGAAAAGAATTACCATTCTCAAGTACCATGCACTTGTACAATCCTTGGAACGACGGGAAACCTGTAAAAATAGGTAGAGATGGCCAAGAAATTGAACCTAGAGTTGCAGAAGAATTGTGTCGTTTATTTCCAGAGGATGATGGTATAGAATTGTTGCCAATATTAAGGTTAGCTAAAGAAGCTTCAAAAAAAACTACATTGCGTGGTAGAGATGGCCATAGGCATCCTAAAGCTAGAATGCCAATAGCAGCACGACCATCTTTTAATTTCAGAGGTAGAGGATCATCTTATTCAAGAAGAAAGTTTTTTTTATCAAGAGGATTAACATCCAATAATTATAGACGATCAGCATCCCCAAGACCAAGAGATAGATATTCAATGTTTTATAATAGAGAAACAACCCGCCCTTACACTGCGGCAGCAGCTGAAGCTTATGTAGCTGATTATATGAGAACCATGCAACATCAATTACCTCCTCTACCATATGTTGCACCATCAATGTATCCATCTACATATGATAACTTACCACCACCACGTTATTATGATGGACTACCTACACCTGAGTATCCAGCTTCCAGAATAAATTCATTTTCTGATAGACGCTCATATGACAGATCTGTAGATGAATTTATATGGAGAACTAGTGAACGTTCCAGAGATAGAGTAAGAGACAGAGAGAGGGATAGAAGTAGGAGTCGTCATCGTTACAGAGATAGGAGATAATTGTATTGCCAAGTGTAGAAATTTAAAAGTTTCAGTTTTCTAAATTTTGACAAACTGGTCAAAGGAAACTTACATTTCAGATTAACAATGTTTGGTGGAAAACATAGGTTTTAATTTCTTTTAATTAGGAGGTAAAATACATGGGTTGTACATTTTTACTTGAATGGGCTAGATGGTAGGATTTAAACTATTTAATCTTTATTCTCAGGAAATGAACACAACATTTAAAATCTGAAATGTGAAGTATGTATCTGGTTATATATTTAGTCATTTTCTAGTAACTGAAATCAATGTAAATTTTAGAATATGTACAAAAACTGACTATATTTTTTTCCAATTATAAGCAGAGAAAATTTACTTTTGCAATATTGGCTTCTTGGAGTTTCCTTACATCAGATATTTCTAAACACTTTTCTATCATGTTATTGAAGATAAGATTACCAAACTCATTTAATGTGATGTCTACTGTTTTTCTGTGTAAAAAATCAGTGCATAATTTCTTTGTCAGTGTATTAATTAGCTACACTTAAGTTTCATAAATAATGTGTTGCATTATTTGTATTAATTATATTAAAAAAAACTTTATTTTAAAATGGTGTGATCTACTTTTTTTCTTGGCATCCAAGAACTCTTAAAGAGACTGAAATAGTGATTTGTGAAAAATATTTCAAATTTCCTACCATGAACGCTTTTCACAACAAGATGTGGAAGTGGTGAAAGACTGTTTCTTTATAAAAGGCTGTGTATTTATTGTAAATATTTCTTTTGTATATATCTTTGTAAATTCAGATAATTTTATAAATAATTTTTTTTCATATAGATTTATACCTATGTGTTGAGAAGTTTTGTACACGGTTTGTCCTGAAAAAGGCATGCTTAAAACCATGCTATACTTCAAAACTTTTCTAAAATTGTGAAAAATATTTAAAATACAAAACTTTTATATTTATTGAAAAAAACTCATTACTTAGAAATTAATTATTTTTAATCTAATGGCATTTTGAAACTGAATATTTTCAACTTTTTTATGACTGATCTTATTTTCAATTCTATGAAATTTTCCTTTTCCAGTTGGGACATATGAATTCCCCCAATTCCATAAATTTCTGAAAACGTTTATCAAAATCCATATACAGCAGAATGTTTTTGAATTATTTTGCATATACAGTAAGAATAGTAGGTACTAGTGGGGTGACAATAACAGACATAAAAGATATATTGTGCTTAAATATAACTGGGATATTAATCATATTGCATTTTTAAAATAGTTTATGCATTGCAACCAAAAGTCAACTTGTTTAAAGTACTTTGCACCATTCATCATAATCATATATATTTGACTACACCTCATACTAATATATAAAATAATAGGTGACCTCGAGGAGAAGTCCTGTATCCTCTAATATGGAACCTTGTAATGGACGGACTGATAAGGAGACTCAAAAAGGAACACCATACTATCTACGCGGACGATCTGGTGATCTGGCGATCATATCACAAGGCAGATTCAATACTACGGTCAGAGAGCGCATGCAACAGGCTCTGAACATAGTAACAAAGTGGACGGAAGAGGTGGGCTTAAACATAAGTCCCATCAAATCAAACATAGTACCCTATACCAAAAGATGGGACCTAGTGGGATTGGGACCACTATTCCTTCAAGGTACGGAGATTCCAATGGTTATGGATTTTAAATATCTCGGGCTGATTATTGACTCGATATTAACATGGACCAAACAAATGGAAAAAGTAGCAGCAAGATCGGAAACCACATTAATGATGGCAAGACGAACTTTTGGCAAAACATGGGGGTTGAGTCCGCGAATGATACACTGGTTAGTAGTTAGTAGTGGTTTAACCCATAATAACATATGCGTCTTTGATCTGGTGGACAAAGACGACACAAAAGAATGCAATGATGAGACTAGTCAAGGTGCAAAGACTTGATTGTCTCAGTATTGCAGGGTGTATGAGAAGCACGCCAACGGCAGCACTAGAAGCTTTATTTGGCCTTCCACCATTACACTTAAATAGTTAGATCCGGACATCATAAGTGGAGCCATTTTAGAAATGAAAACAGACTATATGGCCACTAAACTCCCCAGTCCCAAATATGAGGTAGAAATACCTCACAGAAAGGACTGGCAAGACCCAAGCAGACGGAAGTTTCCCCGAGGAGAGACCTGGTACACAGACTGGGGAAAGGACAGGAGCAGGGGTCAGTGGCGTAGCGTGACATCTTGGCGCCTGGGGCGGGAGACCCCTTTTGCCGCCCCCATTCTATAAGTGCTTAATTAAAATTAAATTTCACAGGCAATGAGGTAGTTTTTATTTAAGGTAAAATAGGATGAGCGGTTTTACAAGCGGATTAACGGGCCTTACGAGCAGCGAAGTCAGAAATAACTTTGTCAAAATCAATATTAGCAGCCAATTCTTGTTCAATCGACAATATAGCCAAGTTTGATAGTCTAGCGGAGCTCATAGTAGATCTGAGGTAATTTTTTATTAGCTTCAACTTGGAAAAACTTCTCTTACAACTTGCAACACTAATCGCCAAACTGGAGGAGCTCCAGTGGTCCTTTGCCACTTATATCTTCCTCTGATTCAGAACAGGAAACAAACTGCTGGAGACATTTTGCCGCCCCCGCGGAGTGCCGCCCCCTCCGCCCCACCCACGCTACGCCACTGGCAGGGGTTTATAGTGAAATGAGAAACACAAGATGCTCCATCTCACTAGGAGAACATACCTCTGTATTTCAGGCAGATATTTATGCTATCCTAGAATGTGTCAGAATCAACCAACATATAGGATAAACATACTAACTGACAGCCAGGCAGCCCTTGCAGCTTTAAACAAGGTAACATCTGGTAGAAGAATGCCAGAAAGAACTAAATGAACTAGCAGACCACATTAAAGTAAGACTAGGGTGGGTGCCGGGACATAACGGTATTTCGGCAAATGAACAAGCTGATGAACTCGCGAGAAGAGGTTCAGCAACAGCACATGTTGGATCAGAACCAGCTCTTGGGACCACAAAGAAGGTAGTCCGAGGGCAAACACAAAAATGGGTACAAAGCCAACATAGACTTCAGTGGAGTAACACTCCAAAGCAGGTACACAGTAAAACCTTCATAGGTGACACTTGTGTAAAACGGACCGAAGAACTACTGAATATCAGTAGGAATAAGCTAGGAATTATTACAGGTTATCTAATGGGTCATACTCCGGTAAAAGATCACCTGCATAAAATAGGGTTATATAACGGGGACCTCAGCTGCAGACTTTGTGGCATGAAGACCGAGACCGTAACCCATATCTTATCTGACTGTGAGGCACTGGACTCGAGGAGACAAACAATCTTCGGAGAAGCCAATGTGTCACCCGAAGTATGTGGCACACATCAAATGGACCTATATCGTCTACTCGAAGGTACGGGTATAACTGGATGGGTGGACTAAATGTGGGAGCAGAGTACAATAAGCCAATAGGCTGCAGTGCTCCCGGCATCAGAACGGCTTCCAAAACACACACAAAAATATATATAAAATACAGATTGCTGAAAGTCTATTCGAGCCATGCGATTTACACAAGTGCGACAAGGAAAATATGAGAAAAACACTTGAAAGCGAGAGAAGAATAATTGTGCGCAGTCGGCTGTTGCCAAATGTATTTATCTGAAAAAGTTATTCTTAAATTTAAATTCTTGAAGTTATTATTAAACTGACAACGCTGCTTTCATGTCAGATTGGTAGCTGGAACTGAAAACACGCCCAACGCTGACTGCGAACAATTATTCTTATCTGTCTTTCAAGTAATTTTGCTCATATTTTCCTTGTCGTACCTGTGTAAATCGTATATGGCTCAAATACACTTTTCGCGATCTGTATATCGATAACGTGTCGCAGACTGCTGAACACAATTGTAGACGCTAAGAGAAACAGATGCCTTTTGCAGAGATACCTAACGAATTTATAATATTTCAAAGTGGCTTCTGACAAACTATAGGTACCTGAGTAGTTTACTGTCTTTCCCAGATAATTCCACATTTTTACTATTCTTGATCTCCCTTATAAGACTATACTACACTTTTTTTGACTATAATAGTAAGGTTCCCACCCACAAAGTATCATACTTTTTAATTGGATTAACAAAAATAAGTTCAATACCAAATAAAAAAAAATTTATTAATGAAATATATGAATACAGTTTTATAAATTAATCGAAAAATCTACATTAAGCAGAAGCTGACTGAAGATGTTTATGGACACATTCTTCTTTATTAATCAGATGGGTTATTTTATTCACCGATTGCATTAATTGAGTCAAATCGTGAGCCCAATCATTGAGAACGTCGCTGGGATCTTTGCTTTGTTGGAAATGCACTACTCCAGCAGGGCGATCAGTTTTTGCTTGGATAGTTTTGCTTACAACCATTTGAGATAAAAATTCTTCAGTTTCGGCTGGTGATAGGTCCAACAATTCAGAAATTCTGCTAATTGTAATACGGGTGTAGTATTTGGCCATTACCCTGATGTTGTGTTCCACAACTCTCGACCTTTAACAATAATACATAATTTTATCAGATGAAAAAATGATTAAACTCATTTTAATGGTGTACCTTAAATCAGTCCATCTTTTTTGAGCTTGATCATTACCAGAAAAAACTGAGGTGGATTTTAATTGCTTTTCATACAAATCACATAATCCTGACCATTTGATTAATTCTGGAGTTGTGAACAATTTCAAAAGTTGTTTGTACATTGGAATCTCTTCCAATATTTTGTCAGTCAAAACTCTGTGAGTTAAATCAACCTAAAATCATAAATTAATATTCTGTTAAATCACACATTTCTGTTTAGAACATAAACTCTGAACAAAAAATATCTCATCTTAATCATAGTAATTATTTGAAGTACCTGCTCATTGTCGTGTGGAGCCAAAATTAGATACAAAACAACAGCCTGGGCAGCCACTTGTCTTTCTTCAGGGAGTGCCATAATACTAGGAGTATTTAGCACAGCACGATAATGCTTACATGTTGCCAAATAAGAACCTTCATGCTCATCCACTTCCATCATAAGCCTGTAGTATTTTAGCTTCAAATCAGAAGTAGCTAAACATTAAAATAAATTTATAAATGATTTCATGAAATTTTATACTAGTTACCTTCATCTTCAAAAAATTTGGTATTAATCTTCTTAGAAATAATTTGAGTTCTTATGTAATCTTGCTTAGCTACACATAATCTCATTTGCTCTAAAATAAGTTCCACTTTTTCTCTTTTTTCCATGGAACCGTATGTTTCCACCTGTAATTCTTGGATTGTATCTGCAGCTTGTTGTATATTACCTTCATCTTCTCTAATTTTTGCCAATTTATGAGTTAAGCGAGCTCTCTCGACTTCTACATATATTTTACCTTCAGTAACTTGTCTACAATAAATAACTATAATACTAACAGATAATGATCACAAATCAAATTTATTACCTTAAAGTATCAATAAGTTTAACTTTAGTTTCTTTATCTGGGGTTTCATCCACATAAGTACAGCATTCTTGGACCATTTTTGCTACTGCCTGTTTTAATTGAGATCTTCTCTTTGTTAGAAGTATTATATGTTCATTGAGTGCAGCCCAATTCTTTGCTTCTTTACAAATTTGACAAATTGCTACCAGCACTCTCCCGGTTGATATCATATCAGCTCCAGTTCTCGTTTGCTTTTCCAAAGCCAAAAGCTGATCCAGAGCATCATGCAATTTACCAGATTTAGCAAGTTTTTGACATTCTGGTATTTTATCATCGCAAGTAGCACTGTAGTCTACTTCCATTTTAACGATTTTTCCTGAATCGGTAGCTATGGACTCCATTTTTATAAAAAATATAGAGCACTCCTAAAATAAAAAATCCATTAAGTCTCCAAAGGTAAAAAACATAAGCACAAATTGTAACCTCCAAATAACTTTTCAGAAACCTACTTGAATATACAACGTAGTAATAAAGACATTCAGGAATAAAACATATATTTTTCAATAATTTCAATATAAACTAATTAAAAATTGATAAAACCTTACCTAAGACCAAAAATATCAAACCCAACTTTTCACAGTTTTGACTATTCAGTATTCAAAAATACCAAGTCATATATATTTTTACTGTGAATATATCTTTATCTCAAACTGACAATCTAGTCACTTTTCTACCTATCGTGAACCGTATATTGGAGAAATCACTAGGATATTTGATCGTGAAAATAGAGCTTAACGGATGCTTGCTTCAAATGTCAAAAAATTACAAGTGACATAAATGATTAAAGTGACAGACAAAAGACATAACTTAAAAAAGTTGGGTTATATTAATGTGGTTTGAAATTTGAAAAGTATTTATTTTATATCAAAACTATAAACCATGCAGCGAGTAAGATATTCAGTTCGTCTTTTCCAAAGATATAGAAGAATTTCAAATTGGTATTTTTATTATATTAACTGAATTGCAAACATTCTTATACTCGTTTATTTTAGTGCCACACTTAATCAGACTCCAGATGTACTGTCGAATCCAGTAGAAAAATTAACTATTCCACCACCTAGTAATGTGGAAAAGCCTGTTTCTCCTAAAATAGACAAATTAGCAATAGAAATTTCTCAATTAAATTTAATTGAAGTATCCGAATTGAGTTCCATATTAAAGAAACGACTTAACCTTCCCGATGCACCCGCTTTCCCTGTAGGAGGCTTTGCAATGGGAGCTGCTGCACCTGTAGATGATGAAGAAGCTACACCACAAAAAGTGAAATCTTCGTTTACAGTAAAATTGATGAAGTTTGAGGATAAACAAAAAGTAGCTTTAATAAAAGAAATTAAAACATTGATTGAAGGCATGAATTTAGTACAAGCTAAAAAATTTGTAGAAAGTGCCCCTGCTGTTGTTAAAACTGATGTTTCCAAAGATGAAGCTGAGAAATTGAAAGCTGCTATAGAAAAAGTTGGTGGTGTAGTAGAGCTTGATTAATTTTTACAGTTGTAGTGTTATTAATTTTACATTAAAATTTAAGATATATATGCAGTGATTTTATCAAGTACAAGTAATTACCTACTACAATAAATACCCATTATTGTATTATAATAATATATAATATTATGAATAAGAGACCCCCATTTTCCAATGTTTATTTAGTATAGTGTCTAGAAATATACATCGCTTAAATTTCAAAATGTTCATTCAATAGTAAAGGTGGATTAATGCAAGAAAAAATTAAAACTAAGATTAATTTAAAACTAAAACTAAGAAGATAAAACCATGTTATTTTTTAATTTACATCTCAATTTCTTAGTTTCTTGTATGATCATGTACCTGTAATGAAGATGTTCTTGCATGATTTGTAATAATGAATGATTCGTGCGTAGAGAAATATAATAATTTTGTCTATGGATTTGTATTTGCGTATCCGGTTGCAGACAAATTGATCAATTTTGATCTGGCAACACTGCTCTGGTGCTGTGTTATTCCATAGATAAAACATACTTGTGTTATGGTTATTCCATTCCAAGGATGATAGATTGATCTATCATCCTTGATTCCATTCCCAGTAGATCGTAGAGCATCTTGATTTGTTCTGTGCATAAAAAATACTTCAAGTATTTTATGGTTCTGCATGTTCTGTGAAGTGATTCAAGCCATATTCAAGCGCTGAGCGATGGCTGGCGCTGGTCACTGGTGCAATTGAAATTTGGGAAAATGTCGGCAAATGAAAATATAAACATATTTTTGAAAGTAATGCTTGTTGTGGATATTTAAAAAGCCATAAAATGACTTAAACAACTCATAATTTTAAAAGGTTGGTCACTTTTATTGTTCTTTATTTGAAGCTGAGTAATAATACCATTGTTTAATATAATGTAAATATTGATCATAGGTGTCTACATTTAGTTTTTGGTTAGAACACGCTGAACATTCTTGGACAATCTTGTAATACTAAATTTAAAAAAGTGAATTCATTGTAATAAACAATATAACCTATTAAATAAGTAGAAAGTAGGTAATCGTTTCCTTTTTTTACTAGGGGTCTACGTACAGAACTTGCAGACTGCATATCGAACTGAATTCCGCCAAATATGATAGCAGGTCAGTAATTTTATTTGTTTAAAATCAATCATTTCTAAACTATCAGAATCGTAGGTTAATAAATAGTACTGATATAGGTAGACAACATATTTACAAGTTAGTTATGT